>CABPRJ010000023.1:269300-325038 GCA_902439185.1 Cinara cedri
TTTTTTTTTTTTTTTTTTTTTTTTTTTCGTTATTCGCGGTTATAATAATAATATAGTTTTCGTTTTAATATCTCTCCTGGAGACTTTGGTAGCTGTATTGAAAAACGTTATGGTCACTCTGATGTTTGCTATTCTCTGCAGTTCGGGTCATCGTATCTTTGTTATATATTCTGAGTAAAACTGGTCCGACTTTTCATTTTACCTTACAATCGAATATTTCGCCCGCACCGTATTTCCCCTATAATTCTACTTCGTCTTGTATAATATTATGCTCGCATTCATCCCACACAAACGCGATGGGATGCTGCGGACGGTACTCCACCGGCAGGTGTTCTCGCCCACCCTGTGTAAATAATATTATAATCCGACTGGCTCGAAATGATTGTGTAAAATATAATAACGATACGTACGTATACATAAGCGAGTGTATAGATTAACAGAGCTGCCACTTGTGCACTGTTATTCACTTTTTTTTTTTTTACGAATTCTTCACTATTTCCCACTATTTTAGCAAAGTGTTCACTTTATTTTACGCGAAAAACAATTAACCCTCTAACATTTTATTATGCTAGTCTTAAAACTATGAAGATTTAAAATTTGTGTCTGTTTTTGATGCCTTTTCCCAGAAAGGAGAAAAAAATTACTTCGATTTTACTCTTATCATTCAAACACGAAAAATCGTAATTTATTCTTTTAATTTTATCATTCATACGTAATTGATATCTGTGAAAATTATATTCCAAGTGATTTGTGATTCGACTGCGCCGGACAGTTTTTCGGGCAATATAACCTGCCCGCTCTAGATGCAACGGTCAGGTGGAAAACGCTATAAGAATCTTGTTTTTAATTTTTACCACAGTTTTAAATATTTAACGTGCCCGACATCTACCATTTACCGCGTTTTATCAATAATAAAAAAAATGGCAAACGCCCATTTTATTGTCATAATATTTAGCCCATATTTGTATTTTGTGACATCGTTTCACCGTGTCAAAAGTGATTTTGAGTGATAACTTCTGTGACAGTCCAGCGGGTATATTAATATTTATTTTGAATGACCAATCGTAAAATGAAACCCAGAAGAAATGTGATGTTGTACACCTCAAGGAACTCGGTATCGTAGTGTTATTAACACTGTCATTGTTTAATATTTAACAGTCCTATTAAAACCAAAAACATAAAAACAAATAATTTCAATTTTAGAATATAATTCATTATTTCGAAAACGAAATACAACGTTCACTTTTTCAAACGGTTCCTTCGCCGCAATCACTTTGTACAGCCCTATAATCGAGTGACGGCCCTGGAATAATGTAAAACAACGTTTGCGCGAATATTGTTGCCGCACCCGGGGTGCGACGTCACGACAATATCGTACGGGCACGTTTAGCAGACCGGCGAACAGTACTCGTGTGGACGGATGCGCGCGCTGGTGCAGCGGTTGTGTTTGTCCAGTTTCGCCGTCGGGACGCGAAAACTATCGCGGGCCCTATCGTTATAATACGCACCCGTGTGGCGCGTATAGGAAAGTATGTAATTATTGGAATCGGCCGGGAACACAACGGAGCAATAGTATTGTCGCGCGCGTCGAACGAAATGCAAATAAAACGAACGCGCGCGCTATAGCGAACATGAAAAAACAAAAATCGATTTCCTATTTTGGGCCGTGTCTCCCGGGCCGACGGCGACGCCGTCCGCCGCAGCCGACCACCGTGCGGTCGGATAGGTACCTCGACGGCCCGCGCACGGTTTTCCACTATTGCCGTACGGTATCGTCTTTGGCGAGCCGAAGAAAGTCACGGTGCCGACGGTCGCGACGGACAAATGAGACGGCGTGTGTCGTCCCCCGGTGTGTAACGCGGCACCTCATTGTACGTGCTACGGCGTGGTATTGTACTCGATATTACGACGTTGCGTACGTACGCCTCTATAATATTATACTATAATTATACCATGTCGATTCGTACATGTACGAAAAAATAAAATAACATTCGATACGAAATAAAAGCGCCCGGCGTATCGATGTGTATGCGCGCGTATTCCCTATACGCGGTGAGATTTGTTGGTGTACGCGCGTGCGTATTGAATCGTCCGAGGTCTCGAGGTGGTCGCGAAAGTATATTCGAACCCTTACCTATCTATTACCGCCGTGTGGGTACCGGCGTAAAAACCAGAGGATGCGTAATAGTTTTCTGTATAATAATCCTGTACGTATTGGGTAATAAAATACTATGAAATAATAATATACGAGTAATATCGATATGACGTGTAATAGGTATACGGTGTTTCTCGTCACCGGCCACACCGAGGAGCAAACGATTTTTAAACACCCCTCCTCCTACCGCGCGGATACCACCCGTAATTATACGGGAAGGAAAATGGGGGAGAGGGGTGGGATTTAAATTAAAAGTTGTCGAAGAAAATAAAAACAAAGAAGATAATTCCGAGCGTGAAGCATACGGAATTTTCGCGTCCCGCGCCGTCCGAAACGACATTACCGCCCCCAGTACCCCACCAAATCGCCCAGAGGCCGTCGTCGTCACCCCTGTCGAGAACCACCGAATTGCGATGTATCGTATTATGTAAGGTCAGGTATTAGGTTGGCCCGCGGGTTCTGCGTAAAATTCGTGACAATGGTCTTTTTGAGACGATAATATTATACCCAAGAGGACGGGGTACACGTGCATTTGTCGTTTCCGCCGTACAAACGCGCGGTATAATTAAAACATGCTTACGCTGCAGACTACACAGAACGCGCTTAATTTTGGTTTTTTTGCAGTTAAAACGCCCATTTTATAAAATCGGTTAAAATTTGTCTAGTTACCGCTTGTTTGTTTATATTGTTTAGTTGTTTAATGTATTTGTGCTCTCTACAATTAATCCATGTGTCGTTAAATATTTCGTTTTCATTTATTATGGCAAGTCTTTGTAATTGGGCTAGTCCCGTTTGTATATATATATATATATATAAAAACACACTATTCCGGAGAGCAAAACGTTGCGTTTTTTTTCCATTTTCTCCGAATGTAAAACAGTCAATTTTTCCGTTTAGAGAATAACGACTTTTTCAATTCGCTAAAACTTCCGAAAAAAACGCCGCGTCTTGTTGCCCCTTCGGAATATTGTTCCCCGTCAATTTCATACGATGGGCGTTTTCACTGTAAAACCGAAAACTAAGCGAGTTCCGCGCGTAGTCTGCGTGCAACTCGTGGTTTTTTTTTTTTTTTTTACTATGCCCTGTGTTTTTGTGAGACGGAAACAACAAAATACGCGCGCGTAACGAACGTCCTCTTAATTATAATAATATTGTTCCGTTGCCGGGTGAGTCATCTAATTGTTGTTTAGACGGAACCTGTTGACGAACGCGACCCCGGTTAATTTTAAACGTGTACCATAATGTCATTGTACCGTATCCCGGCGGACAGGTGTCGGTAAAATCTCCGTGCCGGTGCGCCCGGGGGCGCCGGTATTATTCCCCCTATGGAGCACGCGTACAACCGCCGAGTGATCACGGCGGGGCCCGTGTTATAATTTCGAACGACAGAAATCCGCACGAAAATCGGTAAACGTTCGATGTTATCGTCAACGGTCGAGACGGAACGGTTGCGCTTTATAACGGGAGTGGTATCACGAAACGTGTAAAATCAAAGGTTTTACCTACCTGTTGTATTATGTTTTACGGCCCTTTGTAGGGTGCCCGGCACCTCTCCGTCCGTTTAACACAGGCGTAAAAGCGCCAGCGGGATTGGAACACGAACGTTTTAGCATCAATTAATAGTGAAAAACGGCTTGCTATCATTATGGATTTAACGTTACACCTCGTTGGTACCTAATAAAAAAGTCATAAAATGTGGACGTGTAATATACAAAATGTGTATGTGTCGCAGCGCGATGTGTACCGGTTGGTTATACTCGATGAAAATAAACGTGTTTTTAAATAATAATTGGACGGCGCCCGGGAAAAAGAGAATAAATACAAAAACACTATTTCGAGAAAACCAAAAAAAAAACCATGTCTACAATATTCAAAAGTTACAATTATTTATCGATATTTTTTTTCGATTGTTTCTTCAAACCCAAAACATTCGATTAACTTTGGACTTGCAAGTCCAATATGTGACCTATTCCCTTTGGGCAGTTTTCAATTTTACTTGTTCCCCATTGCACATTGCCGGTTTGCTCTTTCGGTCAACATATTAATTAATACATTTCAATATTGTTTATGTTTCAGGTTTTATGGCACTTGGACATATTCAGACGGAGCTTCAGAGAGCTGTACGGACACGCGTGCATGGAAGAGTCGTGTATTTTCTGCGCTCTAAAGGTAAACAACACACACACACACACAAATACGTACACACGCATCGCATTCGTCATTTAGGGAAATCGGAATGAATACAATAATTACAACAATATAACACGATAGACGTTGCACGGTTTCTTTTTTATTTTCCCCGCTGCGCGTACAGGTACGAGTATGTAATATTATCATCGGTCGTCAACGTCAACCGTGTCTGTACAGCGTGAATTATTATTATAAATTTCATTTTGATATCAATTTTGCATTCCTTTCTCGCGGAAAGACACACGCGACACATAATAATAATATGTGGTGCCTACCGTTATTATTTCCGTCCTGTTGCGATTGTGTCCGGCCGTCCGAAAACAGTTACCCTCGATAAAATAACGTTTAACGCGTATCTCGCACCGCACAGCGGTTTAACGAAACGTTTACGATTTCTGTTTCGGAAACCGGATTTTTATTATTTCGCCGGGCCTACTCGGGAGTCCGTTTTACGAATAATATTACGGATACTTACCCGTGTATTTTTTTTTTTTTTTTTCCGGGCATTTCTTAATTTCGAACGCGACTCCGTATGAAACGAAACCGGTTCCGTGATCTTTTACCATAACGTTGCCGGTTGCGCGCTGCGCGGTACACTCCACTCGTTGTAAATATTGTTATTTCGATTCCCCGGGTTAGCGGGTACCGCTATAATATTACGGATAATGCGAACCTACGGAAAACGTCAAATTATTAATAATTTTTCTTTCGCGACATGTCCCCCACCCCCGTCGTATACGTCCGAACCGAGTCGAGTCGGTTTCGTGCCGCAATGTCATACGAAATCACGCGTCTATTGATATTATATCGACTCGAATAGACGTAGAAAAAAAAGGAAAAAGAAAACCCAATGTACGATGAATATATTATTATGTATACGTATGCGTCTGTATTATAACCCCTTGGCCCCGGGATATTGTATCGGCAGTACTGGTTTTTGACGTGGCTCTTGATTTTATATTTTTTTGTTTTTTTACTCCTATCGAGAACCGGTCCACCGCTCCCCGCCGCGACGCGGGGATTTGGTGTAATGATGGTATTGTGTCGTACTCTCTTCGGGGCCGCGTATCGGAGGTAAAAAAAAAAACCCAACACAATATCATAGTAACGCGTTTATTAATTAGAGTAGGCTATAATGTATTCACAATGGCCCCTCAATACCTACCCGCCTACCTACTCGTCGCGGTACGATCGGACATTTCGACGATCGCCGTATTATCGCTTATCGCGTCAGTCGCGTCATCGAGACGACGGCGATAAACGACGGGTGTCGAATAGGCGTACAATGTCGCGCGTAATTAGGGGCACCGCCGAAAAATATCGCCGCGGCCGGTCCGTTTTCACTTCTGTCGCGCGCGGATGCGAACAACGCGCGGCCGCTCGCCGTGATAGGCCGGCGCGGCGCAAAAATATCGTAACATTATTTCCGTACGGTGTGTGTTTCGGAAACGCACGCGTATCTTTCGTATCTCGGATCGGATACGGTAGAAATCTTCGTGAAACCGGTTCGGCGGTTTTGAAACCGGTTTTTTTTTTTTTTTTTTTTTACAAACGTCGAACGGCGCGAATACGCGTATATTTTTCGGAATTACGTATATTCGTTTTGTTTTCATTTTTTCCTCTAGTCTTTTTGGGCGCGTACGTGTGTTTCTGATTTTCGCAGTGCCCTTTCGCGCGACTTACGTACGGTGTTATTATGTTCAGTAGGCAACCTTAAACAGGACTACCCGGAGAAGTAGGTATTTTTATTTTATTTTTTTCCGTCGAATATCGTACGCGTAGATGATATTATAATACCGTACCTATTTGGATTATTGTTAGAATACATTTGTTCGTATTTTTTTTTTTTTTTTACGGATAACAACGTTAATTTTATGTGTTCAAAAAAAAAACCGTACAGTCTGAAATTGGATAATATAAAAAAAGGTTATAAAAACGCATGCGATAGAATTTTATTACATGACTGGTCGAATAGAATCCAAAGACATTTTTCATTCGACAAAACAAATCCGCAGCTCCGTTGTTTGATGTCGTACAGCGCTTTTATCGGAATTCCAAGTGGTTTACTTGGAATTAATGCTTATTATGCAAGAAAAGGGTTATTAAATTTATATATATATAATATGTGTTCTACTTTTAGACTGTAGAATTTGTATTTTTTTTTATTATTCCTTGATTTGGTTCACCGAATTCAATAACGGATTTTCTAAATCATTATATACCTGGGAATAGATAGGTAACTCGACCATATCATAAACATATATATATATATATATAAATATAGGTAGTATTGCACTGTTACTTTCTTGTTAATTTATTTTTCGATATGCTTTACGTTTACAATTTATCAGCGAGATACCGGCAGTACAACAAAAGATTGTGGGTGGTGGAATGAAGGTTCACTAGGAAAGTCATAAGAATCGTGACAAACTTATTTCGCAACAACTATTACAAATCGTTTTTGTTATTAAACGCAGTAAACCCCGAGCCCCGGGGGCCATTCGTTTAACAGAGTTCAATCTAAATCTTTCAACAATATTATCATAAATAAAAACCGTTTAAAAATAGATCTTTGTTATAAGGTTAATATCTTGTAACCTCTGTATAATCTGTTGAAAAGGTTGTAATTAAATGAAAAACAAAAAAAAAAAAATTGACTATGGGAAAGTCGTTTTGGAAGCAGAAGTCGGAAAAAAACAACCGGAAATCGTATTGTTTTAAAATTCTCACAGTCTTCGTTTGCATATAGTCTATGCTATACAGTGACTCATTCGTTTGTACGAATAAAATTATACCTTTTGGGAGGAAACTGTCGAAATTAAACCTCTTGTATTCTCTGAGGTATAATAATCACGAGGCTAACTTAGTATTCTGATGTAATAAAATAATATTAAAAATTACCTACAAGTTTTATATAGAACAGGCACATAATGTACCTAATACGTATTCATTATACATTTTGCATTGTTAGAATAATTTATTGAACCGATATTTCAAATTGTGTTTTACACTATTCGTTTTCAGGAACTTTTCACGGCACTTGGCTCCAGTCAAGAAACAGCTTTACCTCCAGATGCACTCAGGAAAGCCTTGGCTCAATCGTTCTATGACCAGAGACGATTCCAATTGGGATTTATGGACGACGCAGCAGAGTGTTTTGTATGTTTTTTTTTGACATAAAAAGAAAACGAAGACACTAACGTTTTATTATTATAGGAAAATATATTATTACGAATACACTATCACATAGCCAACGAAGAAGCTGAAGATATGTGTAATGCGAAACACTGTATATCTCACCAAAAATTTGCTATGACGTTGGTTGAACAAAGTGTATGTGGTGCTTGTGGTGCTACTTCGGAACCACTACCTTTCACTCAGGTTTGTTAAATTTTTGATTTATCAACTTTTAAAATTCAATATGATATATTTTTTTACATGAATACATTTTTTTTAATTCTCAGATGGTACATTATGTATCTGCATCTGCTTTGACGGCTCAAGTTAAACAATTTCCTTCAACTGGTCAAGCAGATTTATTTGGTCAATTATTAAAGAAAGCCGGTGGAATGGGAGACATTAGAGATTGTCCAGTAAGCTCAAATAGAAAAATTATTAAAAAAAAAAAAGGAATTTGTGTTAAATTTTGTTATACTTTTCAGAGTGCGTGCGGAGCTAAAATTCAAATAAGAAGAACATTAATGAATAGGCCCGAAATAGTGTCTGTCGGAATTGTTTGGGATTCCGATAGACCTACATTAGATCATATTATGGCTCTTTTAAGTACCCTGCGAACTTCATTACGTCTATGCGATGTATTTCACGGATCTTTTGACTTACCTAATGGTAGTATGCCCTTGCAACATCAACTAGTTGGAGTTGTAACGTATTATGGAAAACATTATTCTACATTTTTTTATCACACAAAATTAAAAATATGGATATATTTTGATGATGCTAATGTTCGAGAAATCGGTCCTAGATGGGAACAGGTACAATCATTAACATTTAAATAGTCAATATTATTTTTTTATGTATAACATTAATATGTGTTATGTTTATCAAGGTGGTAGAAAAATGTAAAAGGGGAAGATATCAACCTCTTCTGCTATTATTTGCATCTCCAGAAGGTGAACCTGTTGATGCGACCACAGCACCAAAAACTATAACAAAGGCAACCAAACTTTCATTTTGTACAAATTCTATTCAAAGTTTGGCTCAAGGTCGTAGGTCTCTTACTCCCAATCCAGAGAAACCTCTTTCGAACCAAAGTCATCGGAGAGCTGTCACTCCAAATCCAGATCCAACTATTGCATTAGCTAAACCAGTACGTTAAGATTTTTTTAAGTTAAAAAATAAAAAAAATTAAAAT
The DNA here is from genome assembly GCA_902439185.1 of Cinara cedri. Taxonomy (NCBI): domain Eukaryota; kingdom Metazoa; phylum Arthropoda; class Insecta; order Hemiptera; family Aphididae; genus Cinara; species Cinara cedri. Next base: position 278,018 of record CABPRJ010000023.1, read on the forward strand.
CTAAATTTATTACAGGGTTTAAATTCTTCGATTAACGAGTATCAAAACTTAGCTCATTATCAGGCGGTTATAATGGCTAAAGCAGCAGAAATGTATACAACCGATGATTTAAATGATCAACCAGGTTCGCCAAAATCTGCAATGTCAAAGTGTGAACTGGTTAGAAGAGATTCAGGAAATTGGAGTGGTGACAGAAATAGTGCTTCATCGTCATCGTCTACTTCATTAGAAAATCCTTACCAGTATTTTGTTGGAAAAATCCAAAATAAGTATGTAAAAATTAATAATTAAAAACTATTTTCTTTTTAATCCTAATTTTTAATACTATATTTTTTATCAGGACTGGGAATGGCTTTAATGGAGTTCCAAGAAGCCCGAACAAATCAAAAGATTATACAATGAATCAATTTGATCTAGGATATGATTCTTATTCACTGTCTTCAAATGATAGTTTGCCTTTACAACAAAATCTTAAGCATAACCTACAGGTAGTTTGAATAAAATATATTATTTTATGCTAGTATAATATATATTTACTAATTAATATTATTTTCAGCTTGCTCAAATACCTGAAGGACATCAAACTTCTCATACATCATTAAAAAATGGATCAAAAAGTTCTGGTATGTGAATTATAATACTATAAATACTTTTTTAAATAAAAAATAGTTTATTTATATTATTAAATTATTTACATGCATAATTTTTAGCAGTCGATGAAGTTGAAAGACTTTGTGCTGAAGCCGATCAGTTACTAGGGAAATCAGAAGCTACTGAAGATTTAGTTGTAGCTTTATCATTGTGTAATTTGGCTGCTGGTAAAGCTAGAGCTGCAATGGATGCTCCATATAGTAATCCCCAGGTAGCTAGTTTCGCAAGAATGAAACATAATACTTGTGTAATGAGAGCTCGCAGTTTACATAAAAAACTCGAAGAACCTCTCCATTCTACAAATAAACGTATGTGAATTTTTAAATGATTTTACAATTTATTGTAATAACAATATTTTGTTGGTTTTTAGATGGTGAAGGAAGACATAGCAGAGAAGGGAGCAATAGCAGCAATAGGGGATCCCAAGTATCCCATAATCGGCAAAATTCGAAGGATAAGTCAATTCAACATTCTAGGCAAAATAGTAAAGAACTGATTGACATGTCTGCACAACTGCCTTCTTTACAAAATTCACCTGTAGATAAATCTGTTAAAAATATTGAGATTTATGCTACATTGCCAAAGAATAAAAAAGGACTGTTATCTCGATCATCCAACAAAACTAAGCAAGTAGTTGAAGATGAAGAATATATGATGTACGAAAGACCTAGTAGAAGTTTACAAAGTAAAAGTAAGACTAACAAAAAAGAAGGGGAAAAAAGAGCAAGAAGTGAAGAACGTGGTACTAAAAATACTAAAGAATTTGTGTCAAACTCATTGACAAAAGAACCAAAAAAACCGAAAGTCGAAGAAAACAAGCAAGGGAAAAAGCAACATAAAATCAGAAGAAAATTACTAATGGGTGGTTTAATTAAAAGAAAAAATAGAAGTATGCCCGATCTACGCGAAGACGAACAGCAGCCAGAAGATCCACCTAAAGAAAAGATTGTATCTAAAGATGATACCATGGTAGATGCAATGAATAGTCAAAGCAATATAAGCGGATACTTGTCTGAAGGACATTTAGAAAGTACGGGAAATCCAAATCTATTGAGAAGTAAACTTATGAGAAAGAGTTTTTACACAAATAAATTCCTCCACTTTGCTAAAGTACCGCCACCACCACCTATGCGAACATCTTCTCAATTGAGTAAGGCGGACACTAATAAACAAAACGAATGGTGTTCTGAGCCTCAATCCTTACCATACATACATCCACGTAAGGAAGATGTGACTTATGCCAATGGAGGAATGTTACTTGATAAAGATAACAAAAATGTTATGATTACTCAAGCTCAAGTCCATTATAATCCTGAACAAAATGTTACCATGAATAATGTAGATGATCTTGGGTTTCCATTACCACCATATCCAAGTCCATTAAATTCTGTGTGTCATTCAAGGCAACCTAGTGAAGAATTTCCCCCTCCACCTCCACCTGCACCAGATGTCGATGAAGTTGATGGAATTTGTCCTGCAGTTATGCCTGTAGAACAAATAAAACTTGAAGTAAACCAAGAAGAAAATTGGGTTAAAGAATTGCAATCGAAACAAGCCGCTTGGTGTAATAACAGTCAAATATGTCAAGAATTAGAATCTAAATCAATTGTAAAAGATTTGAAAAACAAATTTGAGCAAAAGAGTATTATTGATAATTTAATAACTCATGCAATTAATAATCTACCAGCTGATGGTGTTAATGAAACCGGGGAAGATGATGAAAAAAAAATCGAAAAAGAGCTCAAAGGTGCTTTAAGTAAAATTCCAGTTGATAATAATGAATCAAAAAGAAAATCAGGAAAAAAGAAGAATGTTACTTTTTGTGAACAAGTTGTTTTAGTTGCAACAGCAGAAGAAGATGAGGTGGATAGTTATATACCAAATCCAATTCTCGAGAGAGTTCTAAGATCTGTTCTTCATAAAGATACTCCTGTTGAACAAAATCGTGAAGTCACAAAATCTTTAATTCCATTGAAACGAAATGACTCTGGCCAATTCAATCGCAGTAATTTATCTTTAAAACCTTGTTACGAAAATAATAATGTTGAAGACAAATCTAATGCTGAACTTAAAGAAGAATTGCCACCTAAGACATACCGTATGTCTCCTGTTCAACAATTACCACAAACTCTGTCCCCCATGGTACAGCCTAAATTAAAAGCACCTCTCCCCGATCAAGTGCAAAAACCTATGGAATCTTTGAAAAACTACCGTATGTCACCAATTCAACAGTCTTCAACGCCACTTAATCAATCTCCATTGACACAACAAAAATTTAAACCTCCTTCTACTTCGCAAATAGCTAATACAATGTCAAATTTATCAATAAACTCGATGGATAGTATTCAATCAGTTCAAAATCAATCTCCAACAGCACATAGGTTTTATTCTAACGCTCAACAATCAAATATATTGTATCCACAACAGTACCAAAGTCTTATGCCTATGGGACACCAAAAACCATTTTTGAGTAATGAACCACATTCACTTAATTATCAATCGATGAATGAAAACAAAACGAGTTGTTCGCCTGTAAATTCTAGATCGAATCAATCTTCTTTAGAACGAAACCAAACTCCGAGGCAAGTAAATGGAGTACTACCCAACTGCTACCCACAGCATTCCCCTGTCGAAGGTAGAAGTGGTCATTTTCGATACAACGGTGATAGTCAAACACAACTTAGACTTCATGGAAATCAAATGTCAAATTTAGAAACGAATACATCACATCAGTATCTAACTAATTCTGGATCTCCTAGAACACTTTACTCTCAAAACAATGTCCGTGGTAATGTTTCGAATATGCATGAACAAAATGGTCAATATCAAAATAACGAAAACAGGACTTACAACCACGGGCAAAGTGCTCAGTATCAATGTCAACCGCACGAAAGATTAAATAATAGCAACAATTCCGGTCATTTGACTGATAACCGAGCTTATTATCCGCGTCAACCTAGTCCAGTACAAGCACAACAGCATAACAACAACAACAACTGTCAACATCAAACGAACCCTGCTGCAGTTAATGACAATAGATCCAATTATAATATTCAAATACAACAACAACAGTTTGATAGATTGAACTCGTCGCATTTGAACGGTAATGATAAAACGAATTTTGTACACCAAGGATCACCCGTAACTCAATCGGATCGGCTAAATAATAGCATTTCTCAATATAATAATAGTAATAATAACAATACTTGTGAAAATAACACCAAAGCTGGTTATCTCCAACAAGGGGTGTCTGCTAATCAAGCACAACAACTTGAAAGAATGGCTCAACACTATGAGAACAACAAATGTTCCGGCGGTTATAATATTCACCATCAGAGCCACTCGATGAGTCAACAGTCGCAGCAATTTTCAGGTAATAATACAACGCCGCCGAACAACACGACGTCAGACAACAAACCGAACGGTTTACCGTCGCAAAACGACTCGAGGATCGGTTATCCGACGCAGTGTTCGCCTGTACCGCCGGTCGCGGACAGCAGACCTCCGGAATATCCGCGGAACAATGTCGTGCAGGACGTGCAGAAAATGTCTCCGTCCCAACAACATTCGCCGGGCGTTTTGCAGAGGCAAAGGAGTATGGTGTGCAACGGTTTCCATTCGATGCCGTACACCCGGCCCGCCGGTGCGGACAACGTGGCCCATTTGCCGCCGGCACACCCGAAAAAGGACTCGCCGCAGACCGTCGCGAACTTTGCCACAAGATCAGCCGGCGAGGCCGGTTCGTCGTCGTCCCTGGACCGCAAGCAGCTGCACCAACAACAGTACGGCGTCGGCACCGTACAAATGCAGGACGGCAACAACCCGTCGCTGCCCACCAAGAGCCGGCAGGCGGCAGCGGTGACGGCGGCGGCGGCGGCGAGCTCGACGGTACAACGGACGAACACCGTCCGCAGACCCATGACGGTGTACGAGCCGCCGCAACAGTTGCCGCCGTACCAGCACCCGCCGGCCCCCGTAGCGTTCAAGCAGCAACAGCATCCCGGCCGACCGAATAACCAGCCCAGGTGCACAACACCCAACGGCACGGCGGCGGCCGTGGCGGACCCCAGCCGATACACCGTCTACCAGCAGCCGCCGTCCCCGCGGTTGCAGGACAAGTGCGGCTCCGCCGTCGGGTCTCCGGTGGCGGCCAGGCCTTCGCCGTGCAACCTATGCCGGAAAAAGGCCGTCAACCATCCGTCCATATACTGTTCGGACTGCGATTTCTACATGTCGAGATTCAAGCCCAAGCCACAGTCGACTACGTGCTGACCCACAACGGCCGCGCGTGGAGACCGTCGTCGAAATATTATGCGTCCGCCACAGCCCAGCCCGACGTGATCTCTTCAGTTTTGTGTCTGTGATATACAACGGTATTATTATTATTGTTATTATTATTATTATTATTACTAAATATTTTATTAGTATTACTACGCATATTATACTCGATTAAGTAACAATGTTGTTGTATGCTTAACAATTTCGGCGTTTTATGGCCAACGCAATTCTCTGTGAATTGATTTCGTATTATTAATTTTGTTATTGTATCGGGTATTTAGCCGTGTTACTTGAGAATCGTCGTTTTTAATAAACTTTATTGTAATTCTTTTTTTTTTTTTTTTTTTTATGTGTAAAATGATCTCAATACAAAATGTAAAATGAATAAATATTAAATTGTAATACAATTAAGGAGTATAATTATAAGTACAATAATATTATATTTAATTTTAAAACATTGTTTATTGAGTAGTATAGTATCGATACCCAGTAAGTTTTGCCATGTTCGATTTATAGAATGCTAAACACATTACATATGTGTATTGTATATTGTAAGCCCACCTTTTTCATTGCATTATATGTATTATTTAGATAAGTTTTTAATGTTTTAACGAATTTCAAAGAATAAAAAAAATATATATATATTTTAATAAATAATACACATTTGTTATATATTATTATTATTGTAATTTATAGGTGTTATGTGAAATGTATACAGTTTCAATTTGAATTCTTCTCGGTATATTAAAAAAATGTATGAATTATATTCCAAGTTCGTCCGACAGTTCTACACTTCTATCTGTCCGACTTGAATGATTTTTTTTTTTTTTTTTGAAATGAAAGGTATTCATGCATAGATAATGCAACAAACATTGGAATACATTTCACCCCTCTTAGGTTGATTCACTTTGTTTCTGAGCTATTGACCAGTTACATTGCACAATAAAGTTGAATTTCAATTTTTCTAACAATAATAAACTAATCAAGTTCCCCTTTTTTGACGAATTGTTCATTTAGAACTGTACAATCTGTTATTTGTTTAAAAAAAAAATCAAAGTGAAAAATTGATGTTTGAATGTTAATTTTTCGCACGGGTCAACTAGTCAGTGTGATTTTTATATTTTTGATGGTAGAAAAAGGAATACCCCGTCAACGGATTGACAGAAATCAACAATTTCAACATTTTTTTAAACTTTTAATGATACTTTTAATATAGATCACCATTTGATAATCAAAAGCTGATACACATCCAAAAATAAGAGTGACAAAAAAATAATGGTAATGTAACATGTTAAAGCTATTTGTTTCTTAATTTATCAAAACAATTTGGTTAATTTTTAGATTCAGCGAGAGATCTGTAGTTTTGACTATGATGTGTATTTATTGTCTGTCTAAACAACTTTTCTACCAAAAATCTTGCTCCGAAGTATCAAGTGTAACATCTTTTCTGTAAGGTAATTTTCTCTAGTTGGTGCACTGAGGAGTTTGTTTTTTTTAGTTAAAAGTATTTTTCATAATAATTTGAAAAAACCAAAGAATACGTTTTTTTTAAAAAAATTACAATGCAACAATTTCATTATATAAAATGTATATGACTTATGTTTTCTACCCTAAACATTGCTCCAATTAATAGAAAAACGACATGAGAATTTTTCCGTTGCATTTTTAATCTAGTTCGTGAATAAGAAAAAAAAAAACGAAAAACTGAAAATTTTACGGCATAATGATTTCATTGTTTTAAATTTGTACGCTTTCCGTTTTTTACCAGAAATATTGCTCCGATATAAATATATGTATACCTGTTTTGTTCAATTTTTAATTTAGTTGGTGCAAAAGTAAGTCGTATTATGATTTCCCGTGTATTTTTCTTAACAAATGAACAAACCCGAAAGAAAAACGTATAAAGAACGGGAAAGTTAACGGAAATAACGGTTTCGCTATTTTAAATTTAATTTTTTTGATGTAATCCAGTTGCGAAATCCATTTGTTTCGTGACATAACGATTTAAACAATAAAACTTATTCAGTGTATATTTTGCGTACTTCGACATTTACCCCGTTATTTTTTTTTTTTTTTTTAAATTTTAAGGGCTTATTTTACAATTTATATCCCCATAAACATTTATATTTCGTCTTTTCCCAAACGGCACAAATATACCCAGTGGCAGTGGCGGCGCAATTACGGGGGCGCACTTGCACCCGCTGGCAATGTGTAGCAGTTGCTGCGTAGACATACTTTTGCGCCTGCTAAAAGGAATTGAACGCAAAATTCAAATTCTATGACAATATAATTCTATTTAATCGTTTTTATCGAATCGTTTGATGAAAGACAACGGAACTGGACAAATGATAGAAACGTAAAATACCTATGTCGCGCGTATGTAATAATCATGTTAATATAATAACGTTATCACAAATATAGTCGTAGCTGATATTGTAGACATTATCAAATGATTTAAAATCGATAATCAATACATTTTCGCGTTGCCGATGCGGTCGTTCCTATGTTTATAACGATCGGTCGTCCCTATAATCAGTATTTCGTTTAACTCGAGACACTTGCGCGCACGACCTCAACCCTCTAATCACATTGAATATTTGTCGAAACTTTTTAACTTTGACTGCGTATTTTAACGAGTGCCATTTATAATAATACTGCCACATTATGGATGGTCAAATTAATAAAAACAAAAGAAAATTACAACACACAATGTCCTCTATAACTGATTTCTTTATAAGAAAAACAACAGATGTTGAAAAAGTTATTGACGAGTTCAATAGCAGTGTGTCAGTTTCTGGACGTCGCTTGGCTTTAAATGTAAAATTATTCACGATTTTGAATTTTGATTAAAAATCTATGATTATAAATTCAAAAACATAATTCATAATCATAAGTGTAATCAGTTGAAAAGTAAGCCCCTTGGCCCATAGTTTCTCACCACTGCCACCAGATGTCGGCCAATGAACGATAGGTGCACAAATGTAGATAAATTTATTATCTTTATCGTAATCATAGATAACATAATAGATAACAAAGAATTTTGAATTATCTATAACTTCAATGTTTGTAAACAACAGAAACTCCTTAGTTTTTATTTAGTATTTGTTATTATTTAATTGATATTATTACTTATTCCTTAGCTATGTTTAGTTGTGAAGTATGCCAATCTAAATATGTATCCATATCAGGTTTAAACAAGCATTTTAGAAATAAACATAAAGATGTAACAATGGAAAGAAAAGCAACCAACAAAATATTATATTTTTGTAATAGCTGTGATCAATCATTTAATCTGAAGAACAAATTAAAATGTCACATAAAAATTCACATGAAATACAATAAACATCGTCGTATAATATGCTCATTTGAAAACTGTCATGAAAAATTTTTTACGATGAATGAGTTGACTTCACACTTAAGATCCATTCATAATGTGGATATTGAATTGAATTCCTTTAATTTTAACTCCATGGAAGGTTTGTTATTTTTCATTGTAACATTTTAAAACACATCAAACAGTTATTAATCATTATGTAGAATTATTTTTGCTTGTTATGAATTAGCCAAGCTTGGGTTCTGAAATAAGATAAACTAATAGGTATCTTATATGAGTAAAACGTTTATTTTAATTATAAGGAAGTTGAGTGTAAAAATAAACCACTAGGTGCTCATTGAAGTGAGATTAACTTAAGTCTATACTTGTCATAAAACAAATTTTCTTGAGAAAGGTCTTATAGGTAACTTTACCACTGTTATTAGGTTTCACATTACTCTGTATTCCTAATAAGAAATTAAAATTATTTTTCAAATGTACAATAGATTTTTACTTGTGGAAAAAAAATGTGGAAGAAAAAGAAGTATGCCAGTATATAAGGTCTACATCAAAAAAAAAAAGTGGTGGAAAAGAATACATTTATTACTATTGTCATAGGTCATTTGATCCTAGAGTTTCAAATAATGTAAGGTTTATAAAAGTTTAAATCAATATAATATATCTAATAAAATAAAATTGTTTCTATTTAAAATAGAGATGTAAAACTGAAAAGCGGTATGGATCTGTGAAAACTGGTCATGTTTGTCCGTCTAACATAAAAGTGCACATAAACAATTCAAAAATAGAAGTCATATATTGTAGCACTCATCTTTGGCATACTAAAGACTTGAAAAGGTTAAGATTGTCTGTTGAAGATAGACATAAAGTTGCAGGTAACTTACATTAATTTATTTTAATTATATGTAATCTTAGTTAGATATCATACAAATTATTCTAAATTGTGTAATAAAATAAACAAATTCTAGTAGATAACATTTAAAAAATTGCTTATTTACAGAAAAATTAATAATGGGTGAACCGGTAAACAAAATATTGGAGGACGTTCAACTAACATCACTAACCAATGAAGGTGTAAAAAGGATTAATTTATTGAACAAAAGAGACATACATAACATAAGAAGAGATTTTAATATTGTATCACATTCAAAAAAAAATAAAAAATTATCAAATGATAATGATTATTTCAACATTTGCAAGAATATTCATACGTATTATGCTGAAAAAGAATTAGATTCCTGTATACCAAATCAAACTCTGCTTCAAGAATCAGAATGTGAATACATAGATATTGGAATAGAAGAAATTGAAAATGTAATAAAAAATGAAAAACTGAAAAACAAGATTATGACAGTTTTCGATATGATTGAATGTGCAAATATATCTGAAGAAGATGAAGCATTTATAAATAAACATTGTGACAAGATTATATCAAAATTGAATGACAAAAAAAATTTCTCAAAACTATAATTTAGGGAAATAGAGGAAAATATAAACACATTCATTGTTTTATTAAAACAAAAAAGTACTGATCCTATCTTTCTTCTTTTGTGAGTATATCATAATATACATTGTCTCATGAAGATTTGACAAATTTAATAACTTTTGTTGTTCTTTTCCTTTGGTCCTTCATTCCATTTATTTGGGTCGGTTAGTGGTTACCTTTTTACATTTATAATAAATTTGTAACAACAAAATTTTGTTTCAAAATAGACTTATAAAATTAATGTTTTGGATTCTGTAAAAAAATATAAACTATAGTAATTATTATTAAAAATAAAAAAATGTAATGAATAGAATAAAAGTAATTGTATTTGTCATATATTCATGGGACATCCTATATGTAGGTATGTTAAAATATTTTAACGCATTTAGAAATATAACTCAAGATTTCTTAACTACTAGTTGAACAATTCAACAATTTGTCTAATTAAAATGTTGAATAAACTATTATTATTATTTATTTATTTTGATTTTTTTTTTTGTGATTAAAATAATATGATGTATAATATAGTTCAGGTATAATAAATAATTTTTCAAGATTGAAATGCCTTATATTACTTATTGTAAAAATGTTTTATTACTTTGTTTAATATTAATGCCTCGACATCTAAAAATAGCAAACAACTATTGCGCCTGGGGCAAAATCTCCAAAATGTGTCAAGCAAAACGTGTTCAGATGTTAACAGACTTCAAAACAAGAAGCTGTTTTTGATTTGTCCTGTATTATTAGGTATCATTTATTTGTAGTTAATAAAACATCATTAATTATAGATTCAATAAAATATTATATATAAGACAACATAATATAATATTGTAATACAATCACTTAATACGGTGTCACAATTACATACTTAATAGGAAATATGTCAAAAATGTTTTTTGTACTTCTAATTGTATTCAAGATCTAATAGACCTAAATAAAATGAATTTACTGAATTATATGATATTATGATAAAAACATTTACTGTTTTTAAAGAGGAATTGTTTGATTATATTATTTATTACCTATAGGTACTATTTTTTATTAAGATAAAAAAATAATTTGGTTTTTCAAAATTGCAGTAAGTACGGATATCTAGGAAATAACTAATAACTAATAGGTAGTTATCAAAAAAGTCACCAATTTAAAAACATATAGTATTGAATTGTCTTAAAGGTAAATATATGAATGTCAATATTAATATTTTAACAAATAATTATAAGCATTATAATTTATATTATAAATATTATAATACCATTAATTATAAATACCATAGATTTCTCACTGGATGGTTTTTCAACGGTGTAGAAATAAAACTCCCTTAGATGGCGATTAGATTATAATTATTATAAATAAATAAATTGATGTTTATTTTGTTCGTAAAAATCTATTTGAAGTGTCGTAATTTTTTTTTGTGATTTTCGTTAAAATTTGATTTCTAAACGTTTATTAAAAAAAAAATTCCAATGATTTTGGAAATTTCACCACGTTTAGGTAAGTCCAATATAAATATTATTACGAAGTTTCAAGTTTCTACATGTATTTATAACCGAATTGCATCAAAAACCTCCTAAAAATTTAAATCCTTTAAAAGCTCAAAGTTTTAACGATGATACCGTTAGAAAGTAAATCAAAAAGGCAACAAAATAGTTGTCTTGCGATTAAACCATTTTTTCTGATAAAAAACGTCCATGTTTTCATAAAATAATGAAATCGTGAAATTGTATGTTTTCCTACGTTTTTTCCCACTTAAGTGTTTTTATTTAACTATCATTACCGCTGTCATTAATTCATAATTTTTAGTGCTTTCATTAGTTTACTTTCTACATTATTGAAAGTGACCTAAGTTGTGTCTTGGGGGCTATGATTGCTAGTAAATTCTATAAACTTCATTATGGGACATTGTACAAATAGTGGCGAGAAATGTCTTATCAGTGCCCTCGGGATTGAGATTAATTTGCCTATATTTTGCCCCTCAGATTGATGAGAAATACTGCTTTTATTACAAATTTTATTGGAGATGGTTAATTATGATTTTTCTTCAAAGATTTATAAGTTATAATACTTTATTCTAACTACAATAGTTAATAGTGATAAAATAATTCTATGCGCTATGTGTAAATACAATTACACCTCCGGTTCATTAAATATTACCAAATTTTACAAATGAGAATACAGGAAGCTCAATGAACATCCATTGGCGACGTGGTGCTTGAGAATTTGAGTAGTTGCCAATTAGCCCCTTTTTCCTTATTACTTGAATATACTGTATAATACAAATTATTTAACGCAATAAACTCACAAAAATATGAATTATATTTGTATGTATTATAATTGTTCTATGCAAAATAGCGAAACAATTAAGCACATTTGTTAATAATATCGGAATCCAATTTCAGACATTAATATTTACTTTTTTTAAATAAAATGTATAATTATTATGTATACAAAACACCTATATTTGCCTTTTCTAGACGTGAACGATTTTGCTGGGTTTTTACGTAAATTTTTATTTGGTAAGTACTATATGGGTCAAATTGTCAGTCTAAACAGAAATTGCTTGAAAATTTAACAAGTGGTTCATAATAAGATAAATTTTGTGGTTTTAAAAAAAAATTTAGTTTAATGTAATGATTATTTTTTTTATAAGAATTTTAATATCTAATTTTGATAAAAATCGTAAATATTTGAAAACATGCGTAATAATACCAAATACCAAAAGATTGAAAAAAAACTGTTATCTGTCAAGAAGGGCGATCTTATGGATACAAGCAACTATTGGGGAACAGTCGCGCTCTTAGACTGCTGCTACAATATCTTTTCCCTGGCATTATTATAGAGATTGGAAGTGTACTCTAAAGATTTGATAGGATACTATTAGAGGTTTTTGGAAGAAAAGTCCACCTTTGATCATAGTTTTACAATCAGACAAATAATCGAAAAATGTTATCAATTCGGAAAGGACGTCCACAATCGATAGGTTACATATTTTACATAACAAATAAAATAATTCATTTTTTTTTATTAATGGCAGATATATTTTTATTAATTATACGTTTTTTTTTCTCAAAGCAAATAAAACCAATCGCTTATTAGAAACAATCGGTTAACCGACACATTTCAACTTGATCCAAAAAATGATCCTAATAAGCGGCCCCTGCTATATTAGATTATCACTGGACCAATTTCGTGTAGCTAGTAATAATTTTACAATCATAATATAATATGATTGTTCACCATACCTACCGCGGACAATGTTCTATAATAGTTATAGGAAAAATAACGCCGTATTGCGGTAATCTTGTATCACCTCAATCCGCGATAATAAACCGGATAAGCTAAAAAACAACAGCAATAACTATCCGAAGTACCCGCCTCCCTATGATAGTGCAGAAGGCGGTAGAAAACACATTGTTCGTGAACAGCACTTCCTGCACACTGGTCGTTTGTGCCCGTCGTATAAATTGCCTAATTCATACTCCTTAGAATCGACCGTGCGGTCGTAGATAATAATAAAAGGACGTCCTTGAGTCTCCGAAACCACTGAAATATGGTAAAAAACCGTACAACCGCAATAATCGTATTTGTTCGCTTAGACCGTTAGACCATAATCTAGGATTGTTCGTCGACACTCGATTGTTCTAAGGCCGAAAATTGTTTTATTGTTTTATTTGTTTCGCTGTTGGATGTTGGTCACACCAATTTATATTAATATGGCTCCACCGAATAGCGTCCTTGATAAGGTGATAGTAGCATGCATAGATAGTGATAAAAAATTTGTTTTTAAAAACGAGTTTTGCATAATATAATAAAATATATAAATTGTATTTTGTTTTGTCATGTATAATTTTAAACATATATGTGGTGTTTTTGAAGTTTACGTTGTAATTTGATGCCGGTTGTTAACCATGGCCTCAAAAAAACCTATAATTAGATGCAAATACGAGGAGGGCGAAAAAGTACTTTGTTATGAACCAGATCCCGCAAAAACCAGAGTTCTTTATAATTCAAAAGTAACTCATTTTTAATTTATTAATTTGTAAATATTTATTAAACAATTTAATATATATGTTATGTATTTAGGTTTTAAAAATAGTACACGAAAAAGATGATATTGGCCACAAATACTACAAGTTTCTTATTCATTTCCAAGTGAGTATTCATTATTTATTACTTGCTTATGTTGAGTTTCATAAACGTAATTTGCAGGGGTGGAATTCTACATGGGATCGATATGTTACTGATGAATTTATTCTGAAAGATACTGAAGAAAATCGGAAACTTCAAAAAAAACTGGCTGAAGAAGCTCAACTCACGCCGTTAGTATTATGAGTTAAGTAGGGATTAGAAGTATTAGGCGGTAAATAAGCAAAATATGATATGATAATATGATTAAAAAAAAAATTAAAAAATATACAATTAACTACATAAAATATACATACACAAATCAAGATTTATGTAAAATTATTTATTTAAAATGAATTATTTATTGTATTTTTGCTTATAGTTATTTTGAGTAAAAAATACATTAATTTAATCAAATGTAATTTAAATTTTCATTTAGTTCTTAAATCTTGATATTATGCTGAAATCAAAAACAAATATATCTAATATAAATGTATATTTCAAACAGTTTTGGTGATGATAAATTATTGTTGCATTGTACAACTATTTTTTTTTTTAAACATTTTTCACATTAAATGCTAGTCAATTGTTATCCAGTATGTTTGTACTGAGAAATGTTTTTTTTTGGTGTTTGTAAATGTTGGCATGTGCCACATATTAATAAAATGTTAAATCGTTTTCAGATTCTCTGGTAAAATGTTTTAACATTTTTAATATTACACCAAATCAATAATTTCTTTAATAATAATCAAATATGCAGTTTTGTTCAAAATCATTAGTTTATACAAAAAATAAATATTCAAAGTTTAGTTTATACTCTACATTTGTATATTAATTTGCTATAAAATAAAAGACTAGGAAAAAATACATGCAAGTCCTATAACTTCTGATCCCTAATTATAAGAATATCTTATAAGTTAGATATTAACAATGTTTTATCATTATTTCAGTGGTGGGAATTTATACAGAAAAGAACGAAAAAAACGGACAAAAAATGAAACTAAATCATCATCTTCTACAGAGCCACCTAAAAAGTCTGTTAAGAAAGAGACATCTAAAAAGTCTACAGTGGAATCCAATGGTACATCATTAGACTATAGTGATACTATACTACTACCTAAACGGAGGTTACCAGACCTCAAATTTCCAAAAAATTTAAAATATCATACAGGATATAACTGTTATTTAACGCACAATAAGAACATGGTAAGAAAAAACAAATTCAGTTATTTTTCTAGTAGTTCTTTATTTATACAATTCCAGTTGGTCCGGTTACCTTGCTCACCCAATGTGGTTACATTGCTTGAAAATTTCCTCAAGTATTTAGCTAGAAATTTCTATTTTATTGACAAGAAATCAACCAAAGGATTAACCCGTCATGAAAATGAAAAGTTTGATAGAAAACAGATAGAAAAACGGTTAGTTATTTTTTTTTTTCAGTTGTGGAATATATATTTTTGTAATATTATCATTATTTGATTTTAAATACCAAACTTTTGGTATTCTAATTTCTATAATATTATGCAATAATTATTTACTATTGATTTTGTTTGTTCTTTTTCCATAGTTATAAACTTTGTGTAGAATTTTTGGATGGTTTAAGAATATGTTTTAATACTTACTTGAATAGACGATTATTAATAAATGAAGAGGAACGAGCCCAATTCCAGGAAGCAATTAAAATAGAAGTCCAACCACCTGTAACAATTATCCAAGAGTAAAATTAAATTATAAATATAATAGTTAATTTTATATTGATAGCTCAAACCCTGAATTTTGCTATAATTAAAATTGAATCAAATTATTTTATTAAACTAAAACTGGAATTTTGTCCATTTTCATTATTAAAAAAAAAAAATGTTATCTATTTATAATCATGTAATATTACTAGATAATTTACTAGATTACTAGATTCTTGGGCTATTATATATATATATTTTTTTTTATCCAACATACAATTTGCTATTTAAAATATAAAACTAGCACACTACTGAATACTTAAGAAATTTTAATTTAACCCAAAATATAATAATTTGATTAAATTTTTTTCACATAAAGTTTAATTTTCGAATTGAACATCGAGCATTTACATTTATAGTTAAACTTATACTGCATAAGGTAGTGGCACAACCATGATTTTTTGAAGAGGGGGATACCAAATTTCTACATCTAAAAAAAAAAGTATTTTAGTACATTTTAATTAATTTATATTACTTAACATGTATGTTCTCAGACACTTAAAATATTCTCTCTTGGTTGTGCCACTGGTATAAAACAATACGGCAATACTTACAGTTTTTTTCCAAATTTAAATATTGAGATTCATCATATGTACATTTTTTGATATTTTGTTTTACTTTCTTTTATAGGAGTTATAAACCAAAATTTACTGATGTACAAAATGGTAGTCAACCAGATACTGATGAAGATAATGAAAACAATGTTCGGTCAAAAGGTAAATAATGGAATAGATTTAATGAATCTTTTTTATTTTTAAGCTTGGATTATTATTATTTGATTAGGTAAACAAGAAAATGGACGCAGTTCGATCAGTCATTCCTCAAAAATTTGTTCAGAGTGCGGGTATTTAATACAAATACCCATTTCACTTTATATATTTTATCATATTTTTGTTTACAGTTTAGCAGACTCTCATTGTTCACAAGTATTTCATGATTTATTTAAAAAAGCACGTGACGTGAATATTTTAAAAGCAGATCAATGGAAAGCAGTACCAGAAAGTGTGTATTATGAAGAAGAAAAACAACCAGCCATTATTTATGGTGCATACCATCTTCTGAGGCTTTTAGGTATTGATTTAATTACATAATATTGTAAACTAAATTTTAGTTCTTAATCTTAAACAGATATCTAAATCTGTTATGATATTTACCTTGGTATAAGAACAAGCAATTTAAGTACAGCAATTGTACAGTGTCGGTTTAGTCTTTCATATTACAGGAAGCTGAGTGTGCGTGCTTTACTATTTAAAAATATATTAAATAAAAACAGTATGTGTATGATTAAAATTAATCAAAGCAATGTGATTTGAATGACAACATATTACTGAACTGTATTTTGAATTGTTAGTTGATATTATTTTAATTTTTAGAGCAATTGCCAAAGTTATTGACGTTTACTGAAATTGAAGGCGAAAGACTCTCAGTTGTATATTCCTTTAGTAATGAGCTATTAAAGTAAGTACAATGTATGCATATTTTAAATTTAATTTATTAATTGACATACGCATAAAGTTAAATACATACTATAATATGAAAATCATTAATGTTTGTGTGTACATGAGTGTAGTGCGAAGTTAGATACAAACCAAGGTGCAGAGGTTAGCATACGGAGAGTAATTGACTGGAAAGCTTGTATGGTGCGAATTTTGGATGGTTTAGCGTAGTCCCAAATTTAGATTGCATATGACCATATTGCAAAAGAGATTTGTGCATAATAAGTTTGGTGTAAATTGGAAGTTTTGATTTTAATATTGCACAATGTAGATGTAGTCAGCTATTCATAAAAGTAATTGGTTAGATTTATAAATCTTTGACTTTCTTGGTTTTATTGTAAAATTGTTGTCTGTTTATCGTGCAAATGAGGAGAAATATTAGTGTTCGCGTTTGTTTTAAAAAGAGGTATAATTAGTATGCCTCAGCACTATAGTTTATATATGAACATTTTTTTTTAGGGGGAGGATTTGAAAAAAAAAATTTAGTTTTACTATAATTATTTTTAAAAAATTCAAAGTAGAATTTTAGAAAATTTTTGGTGATTGAAACTTTTGTTAAAGTATGGTCTTTTATTTTTTAAGGTTTGTTGAAGTTTTTGCAAATGTGAATAATACCAATTATGATTATTCAGTTATTAGTCAGGGTTTTCTTTTCTATTAGTTAATATCATGCAATATAATTATATTATTATTATGAGGTAGTTTCAATCAATTAATAATGGTAATTTATGTTGATAAACAAAATTATTATAATTGAAAAGAAAATTATTCAAATTTTCAAAAAACTTAGAAAAAAAAAGACCATAACAAAACTTTCAACCACCAACATTTTTCTAAAATTTTATTTTACATAATGGCTATTTTGAATTTTTTAAAAAAAAATTATAGTAAAATTTAAAATTTTTTATCTCAAGTTCACTTCCGCCTAAATAAAAATATTCATGCGTAAACTGTAGTGCTTAGGCATACTAATTATTTAAAACAATGTATCTTAAAAATATTGAATAGAACAAAAATTATTGCACTTATTGAATCCTCATGGACACTCAGTATAAATGTATTATAAACAAATTTAAATACCTATATTTTGCCAAGATCTTATTATTTTGTCTATTAAGAGAGAGAGATGTCTGTTACACAGAGGCATCTGATAGTACAAGTTTCACTGTAAAATAAAAATTTTGTAGAAACAATTTAACAGGAGTATTATATAAGTTATTTACTACAACTTTATAATACTCCAGGTTAAATTTTTTCTTGTATATTTTGTTTTTTTTTGTTTTTCCTATATTCATTTTAAATATTAAATAACTTGAAATATTTTAATTAATTAATTTAATCTTTGACTCTATTTAAATCATAAATATTAAAAAAAAATCTATGCCAGGTTTGTAAATATGAAACCAGAATTTTCGTATAGAAATACATGTTTATTGTATGAAAAAGATAACAAATATTTTATACTGTAATGCCCATTGCTTGCTATACATTTTTTTCTCCAAAAAAACTTGCTGTTTGGGGCAAACTTTTCATTAAGTCATTTTTGTACAATTTTGTAAGATGAAGCGCTGCTCAGCAAGTGTGTGTCCCATCGATAAAAATAAATAGTAATCGGATGAAGCTAAGTCTAATGAATAAGCCACATGCAAAATTATTTCCCCATTTAACACAAAATCGTTTCTTTGACCAGGTTTGCTGTGTGATTGTGCATTATCTATCATAAAGCAAAATTACTTTATGTTGCCTTTTTTTTGTTATTCTGGTCATTTTCCATGCAAATCTTGATTCAAATCGATCATTTGTTGTCAGTAGAGTTTAGTATTAACGTTTCCGCCAGGTTTTAATAGCTTATAATAGATCACCCCCTTCTGATCCCACCAAACAGAACATTGTCTTCTATCCATATCCTAACCTTGACTTTCAAGAGCATTCTCACCGTAGTTTCGATAAGCATTCACTGTGATTCTGCAGCTGTTTTTTTCAAATGGTCTGTTTTTCAAACAGAAAATCAATTCTTTCTGCAAATTTTTATTTTTCGGGCTCAAAATTTAACATGTCCAATGCTTTTATAAACTTTGCAGTTGTATTAAACTTAATATTTTTGCCAGATCTCAACAAGGAAATAACGCCATTTATGCGGTTTGAAAATAACAATATTGATAACTAGAGCTATTTATTGGCCGATTCCAGTTTTATATTTACCTAATATTTCTACAAAATATGAATGTTAATCAAATTATAATACCGTATTGCTATTAAGTTTTTCTCTCACAACTCAGGGCAGGGATGGCAAATTTATTGACAATTAAATTATTAGTTATTTAATTATTAATTATGAACAAATTCCTATAAGAACTTAATAACTATTTATTATTCACTACTATTAATTATGATTATTGTACTTGAAATTGAAATCAAGATAAAAAATACATTTAATACAATTTTGAAGTATTGAACAAGTTTGCTTATTTAATATTCTTAATGTTATCATAAGTAAAAATATGCTTTCATATTAATTACTGAGAACCAGTTGCATAATTTGGTAATGTTTGTGGGGATGAAATTTTTTTACATTTTACCTATTACACCCCCCCCCCAAAAAAAAAAGAATAAAACGAAAAATAAAACTATTATAATTATTATTCTTATACTATTATTTACACTATTAAAATTTCACAATAGAACACATTCAGTCAACCAAAGGTTGACCTAACTGAAGATGGACTACCCGCTTTCACCTATTTGTTTTTATTGAATTCTGACATGACCAAAACCAAAAATGAATATGAGTAAAATAATAATAATACAAATTGGCACAGGCAATGTTGGGCGCGGGACAGTTAGTATTAATATATTATTCTTTTCACTAATATCCCATTAATAATTTAAGGCTGCTGTTTGAAGTGCAAAATATATTAAAAGTGTATGTAGACCACATACCAATTTAGAAACGTACAGTTAGACCACAAATCGAAGTTTGACTATAAAATATGTATAAAAGATATAGGTATATAAAATATTTTATAAATAAATACGAAAAAGAGACTTAAGTCTAGAGCTTTAAATGATAATGGTTTTTAAATCGAAACTAGTTTTAAAAACAAACAGCCTATTAAAATACTCTTGGCTAAATTTTTTACTCATATTTTTTATTTTATAAACATAAATATATAAAATGTAATTATATATATATATATATATCATATTATACATTCAATTGTATTATTCTAGTTTGAGACTTAACCACTACAGCAATGTTTGTTTTTATTTTTAGTTACCTTTCAACCCAAACTCAATTATTTGGGATGGAGAAGTATTTGAACGCTGAAAGAGCAGAATAAATGCATTAAGAGTTCTGCAACACAAAATTACATAAAGTATTTTTCACTAATAAGATATGTTATGCTTTATATATTTTATTTTATGTTTTTACAAAACACATATATAAGCATAAACATGTACAGACTTATAATTACTATTGAATTTACCACAATATTGTAATTAATTTTTGAAAATATTAAGTTTTTATTAGAAATTTGTTTTTGAAAATTTTAAATAAAGTTTTTGCTTTCCTTTGTAAGTTATAAAAATATCATTTAAAAGTTGATAGTTAATTTTAAGTCTATAGTATCCATTCATAAAAAATGTATAAATAATTGATATATACCATAACTTAATATTTTCAGAAACAATATTGTTAATTTAGTCATCTTTGATAAATTGTTATTGTTTATATAAGGCCCAATTGATTTATTTTATCTACTACTTGTATTATTTTTCCATTAATATACTTTAATTAAGAAAGCATAATAATAATTCAAATAGGATAATGTTAATTTTAAATTTCTTTATTAACAAATAGTTCATGGTTTTAATATTTGTCTTCTTTCGTCCTTCAATCTCGAATAGTCCTCCTGGACTTTTTCCATTTCCGTTTTTATAGTAGTTGCTTCAACCGTGGACTCTAGACATTTGCAAAATCTATCTTGAGCTGCGCGTATACTACCCGGTACAAGCACCCCAAAACGTTTGATAGGATCATCTCCATCTTTGTTTTGCACCAAACGACTTGTATTGTTCTTTTCGTCAAGAACAACTTTTGAACGAGCAATGTACGGACCGGATGTGGGAAGTTGTAAGCCTGATACGCTACGATTGCCCATTACGTACCTACTTTTAGCCAGGTGCACACACCCATCGCGTAAACAATGTTCCAGTCGACCGATACTCAAACAATAGTCATTCATCAGTTGTACAATTTGTAAACAAATTTCATCTAATTCATCGTCAATCTGAATTAACGTTCTTTCGTGTCCCATTCCGATAAATTTCGTTCAAATAGCACTATAAATTGACTAACACTATAGTTAATACTAAATATTTACGTATTTATATAAACGGATCTAAAATAACAGTATTGTTCCTGGTATTGTATTCCTGGTTATCAGCAATCGTTAAAGAATTGAGCACGAAAATATAAGTACACTGTAATAATCATGGATAATATAATATAGTTCTTATCTATGGTGGTAGCTTATCACAAAAGCACAACACGGCTACCACGGGAGCGTGTGTTAATCTGGGAAAAAACTAACAAGTAGAAAATTGCAGGAACATAATACACCAGGAATTATTTTTCTTAGAAATTAATATTAATATAGGAACCAAAAAATTAATTAAAAATTGATAAAGTTTTTTACAGGGAAAAAAGAATACGTAGACCATAGACATATAAACTATTTATTTTTTTTATAGTTTATGTCTATGACAAGAACGATAAAAATTATTAAATTATCAGTTTCTTATCATTCGTTTCATATTGTGAACTCGTGAATAATACAAAATATAGGTGCCGTTTTTTCGGGTGTAACAAGTTTGTCCCACAAAATACTTGTTCCGTCGGACTTATGTTCCGCAAAAATGTCTTCCAATGGACATTTGTTCTATGAATACTTCGTTCCACGAGTAAAACG
Source organism: Cinara cedri (assembly GCA_902439185.1). NCBI lineage: Eukaryota > Metazoa > Arthropoda > Insecta > Hemiptera > Aphididae > Cinara > Cinara cedri. The sequence goes on from CABPRJ010000023.1 coordinate 300,094, forward strand.
TCGAAGTGTTTTTTGGAACAAATGGTCATTGGAACAAATAATATTTCGGAATAAATGGCCAAAGGAACGAACGATTTTGGAATAAATGTTCACTAACCACAAAATATTTGTTATACAATATATTTGTACCACAAACCATTTGATCCAACAGACCTATATGCAGCAAATATTTCTTCCAATGTACTTTTATTCCAAATATAATATTTAAAACGTGGAAAAAGTGTTTAGTATTTATTCCACAATATATTTTCTCCATAACCCATATGCCTAATAACTGACAATCAACCAGGTTTTCCTCTTTCAATTTAAGCGTCATAAACGGCTGGTCTCCCGAACAAAAAAAATTATTTCCAACTGCATATCTCAAAGACACTGCTTCAATATTATTAGATAATTTCGAACGAAAATACCCGATTCTACATGGGACCAAATGGATAATGCTTTTAGACTTGAATTTGAACCCATTGCATACAAATATATGGTCAGAACCATTTTCGAAAAAGCGAAACGATTACCTAATGAGTCTGTAGCGTCGTATACAAACGATGTCGAAAAATAATTATGCACCGTATCGATCAAAATACGTCACAATCCGAACTGTATAGGATATTCAATTATGAAAGGTCTAAAACCACACATTGTTAGACATACGGGCATTTCGAACAACGACACATTACACAATTTAAAAGCGAACATAAGAAAATACGTATCGATTGAATTTATAATAAATGGTACAAATTGTCATTCTCCCGATAATATTGATGCCCAAATAATTAAAGGCCACGTTAATATAATGGATGAGAATAAAAAAAAAAAACAACGCAATTAGCTTCGCGAATTTCGAACTTAGAAAAAATTATAAAAAATGTGAACGTTAACAACTACAATCGTCGTGAAAATATTCAAACAGACCGAATAATTTCCAGCCTAACGGCAATAGTAATAACAATAATTTCCAATACACGGACTGAAGAAATCGTAACAATTTCAATCGCCCATTTGATAACTATCATAATAGCCGTGCTCAACAGCGTAACGTTTACGACAACCGGTTCGATATCAGTAGTGGTCCGCCGCCAATGAATAGGAAAAATTTCAATAACAGGCCTGATAATTTCCGACAAAATTACAATAACAATCCGAGCAGCCGACAATACGTCGGTTTACACGTAAAATAATAGGCCGCGTAAATACTGCCATAAAAATGATCATGTTAGTATAGATTTGATAAGAGAGCCCGGTGCGTCCCGAAATGCATAAAAATCGATATAAAGGCGGTAAATAGGTAATAAATATGCAGGAATAGACGATATGAAGTGATTCCGAAGGCGCTTAAAACGATTTAAGTCACTTTGTACATATTTGTCACAGTAATCCGAAAAAGTCGAATTAAAAGTAGAAGGAAATTCGGGGGAATTCGTTTTCTTTCATCAAAATAAAGATGGAAAAGTGTGTCGGCCTAGTACATTTCGCCCCGGAACACACTCTTTAACGGCCCGATTTCTCGGATAGAAATAGTAGGAAGTAACACGATACCATGTGTAGTCTTGTGTAGTGTTGAACGACCACACAAATTAATATTAATCACTCTCGTGGCAAAAAAGATTTTAAAAACAAGATTGAAATAATTCGGCAAAAGGTTTCCTTCCGATATATTAAATCCAGTGAGCCAAAGACACGAATTGACGAAAATGATTTTATTTTCAAATCAATGAAATTGTAATCGTTACATAATACTATGATTTGTATGTAAAAATAAGCGCAGCATATTACAAACCATGCTATTATGTTTTGTATTTTGTATTTTTTTTTGAAAATAATATTCAAACTCCGCATTTCGGATTTTCGGCCATTTCCCAAACGTTAATTTAACAATTAGTTATTACTGTTATCAACTAACAAAATCCTTATCGCTATTGATGTTTTGTACACATCGCCCTGTTGGCGTACGACTACCTCTTGCATCACTCATATTACAAATTCGACTTTCTAGTTGTCTTATACCTGTGATTTTAACTAATACCTACATTTCTTATATTTTCCCGTTTTTCATAGGTTTTTTTTTTCGGTTTTTCAAAGTTAATGAGAAAACGACCTCTCTAAAGTACCACCCTAGTTAAATTTTCTTTTATAAACATTGTTACCATTATAAATTTTCACAAGATCTCTGGTAGATGAGTTGTTCACAGAAAGAAAAAAAAAACAAAATTAACATCAATGTAAAACTAATACATTCGTCGTTCCGCTCAGAATCCGAAAATCACATCATAGTAGAACCAATAGATCCTTCGCGACACTCCAAATCTAAGCAGTTTAGCCATGATATTAGATATGATATCCATACGACACACTAAAGGTCTAAATGTTAAACTCGATTTAAGTAGTCATGTTTATAATATAGGTACAATTTTATACAATTCCCTTATGGGGGGGGGAGGACACCGGCTGCTTTCCGTGATCAACAATTAATTTTGTAATTATTCGTATAAACGCCATTTCAAATTAGTTATATCGAAACTGTTCGTTAAACTATGCTTCGTAGTACATATATAGGTATAGCTCGACTTAATTATAAAATTGTATCCTTTTTTTTTTAAATTTTTTTCTGTTTATTATATCATTAATAAATAAATATGAAATTGTTTATTGACTACATAAAAAATGTATTTCCTGGACAACGTAAAATTGAATAACTTTGACCGTAATTTATAATACACCGGCTGTTATAATTTTATAACACAGTAGAAATTCGATTGACAGTCACTCTCTGTTATCCGTCATAGTTACCTGTCATCTACGGAACCTGTCTGTATCGTTATCTGTTATCCGTCATCCGTCAACGTTGTTCTTGTTAAAAAAAATTATTGTATCCATTGATATCAATGATCTTTTTTTTCCCCACTAAATCACACCCGTACTGTTATCTATATGGTTTTATATAATTAAAAAAAAAAAATAAATTACATATTGTAAACATTTGAAATGCTCGATTTCCTCAGAGTTTCTTGAACAGCTAATGTTCCATTGTCTTGCGGTAACTTAATTTGTCACGAGGAGTGGTGAATTTTAAAAGGTATTTAAGGCATGCATATGATTTTTTGTTATCGTATACCCTGTTAATGTGATATTTTAATGTTTTTTTTTTTTATATTTAAATGTTAAACCGCATAAATGGCATTTTTCTCTGTCTGCGTGGAACGCTTGGTTATGTTCTGTTTGGCATAATTTGTGTTTAAATAGTTTATTGCATTTCTTTCAGTGATCAAAATTTGGAAAACCAATGTTGGTGTAATTGTGCCGTATTAGCGATATGCGTTTAAATATTTTCGGACAAAAGTCCCCGATTGGTGGGTCGCCATGTTCCTTTTATACATTCGACTTTCGATAGTTCAAACCTTTGATAATTCGAAACTTTCGGTTATTCGAAGGAAATGCACGTTCTCTTGACAATCTCGCGGTAATTCGAATAGAAACAATTTATTTAAGTACACTCGGTTATTTGAAATTAAATTTTAGGAAAACTGGCCATTAACACGTGACAGTTCAAAGTTTCACCCGTTCAACCCTCGGCAATTCGAACTATACTCACCAAGTTTAGAAATGTATTTCTTATAATTTTTTCGTTATTTTATTATTATTTTCGATAACTATAGAATTCTTATCGTAAGCATTTTACTTTTTAATCGTATTTTAACTCTTCGAAAGTCGACTGTTGTTTTATTTAAGTCCCGCCAACTTCAAATTATTAAGAGTCGACTGTACCATGGTTCATATAAAAACGCAATACAGCACAATTTACAATGCTCGGGACGATCATACCGTGTATCGTCCTTATCACTGTCCTTATCCGTGGTATATTCGTCGTTGTTATCGGATCCGGAATCAGAAGTGGTTCCGTTAGTTTCTTCAGTTTGTATAATCATATTATCTTCGTCTCCGTCCTTTATTGTACTTGGTGTAGTAGTACTAGTAGTAGTAAAAGGTGCTTGGTTGGTTTTTCCTACAGTTTTGTTAAGCTTACATGTATCGCGGAGACAATTTTCATTGTACGTTCCAAAAAAAAATGTTGCCCATAATAAATATTCAAATCATCGCCTTTTAATATACCACGCACAATTTGAGCCGACATAAGTGATTTTGACTGTGATACGTACCACTACAAGCTAGCGTTACAACCATGATTCAGATACGGTGCTGGCCCCAAAAGTAATTTATCTATTTTTCGTATACTGCTGTAAATTGTCGAAAAGTGATTTTTCCAGCTTTTTTTTTTGTTTCGGTATGAAACGGAACACACTGGCCACTTAATTCTTTCAATACAGTTTGTCTCGGTACGAATTGTTTGGCTATAACAGTTACACCGAATCCCTCTTCATTTGGATACCTGCTGCACTGTGTACAATTAATTCTGGAACCTTTGTCTTGTACATATTTCGTTTTAGCGTAGTTTGTTGCCATTCTTTGGTGAGTATTATGTTGTATTTGCCGGTTTCGTGTGTCGTGAATCCGCTTATAGGGTCTAATAGCTGTGAATTCACCGAAGTCGTCTATAAAACACGCGGTTTCAGGTTTTTTTTTAGGTTATTACCGTTCGATGACATATTTTTTTTTCCGATACGTTCGTGATAATTAAGGATTTTTCGCCGATGCGTAAAATTATGGTGTAGGCCGAGCTCCCGTCATTTCGAAAAATGATTTTCGAAACGTTCGCGCGCGTACCTAGTCTAAAAAGAGCCGGCGCCGCCGACGGGCGCCGGCTCCTTGTAGGCGGCGGGAAGTCGCGGCCAACGCGGGCCGCGGCTTTACGTCTACCGGACATTCACGGCTCGGGGGTACGTAATAAAATCGCTCAGAAATCAAGCGTGCGTGCCGGTCCGCGCGAAATGTCCGGTGCCGTTGTAAAGGTACACGGTATATTATTATACCGTTTACACCGGGGGGGGGGGGGGGGGGGAGGGGGGTGGTGGTGACTTGCGGTCGGTAAATAGGCGAAAATAAACGCGATCCGTTATGTTTTAGGACATCCCGTCCCCGACACACCGCGGAAACGACGGACGGACGGACGCCATCACGACTTTTAAACAATCCCGCCGCTCTTCATTCGTACAAGACGACGACGACGGCGGTTATTGCTAAGTATTTTCACTGTTATTATTGTTGTTATATTCATCGACAACGGCAAACTGTTGCATTTGACCGGGTGGCGGCGATAGTCGGCGATGCGGTTTATTGTATTTTCCGGACGGCTGCACTCCGTGTCTTGTCGTCGGCCGGAAATCGCGCGGAGCGCTAACAATATTCGCCGGATTCTAGTGTGACAACACAAATTTGAAACGTTTTTTTTTTTTTGCGTAGTGCGCACGATCGACTGATATCGACTAGTGAGTTCATAAACGTGAAAATCGCGTATGATGTTATACAACAGCAATCGGGATCGGCTTCAAGCGGTACAGGCTGCCCTGCCAGACTGCCGCCGCTCGACAATATCATACAGAGACTTGTAAACCGTGCGGGTTTTCCGCCGCTAGTTGTTTCGCGGAGTATAGTTTATCGGGGAGATTTCGCGCTAATAACATGTTGAGCTTTTAGTCTTAACCAATCAGTGGTTGGTAAACAACAATACGCCGTTGGTCGATGACATCGACCATCGCGAGTGAACCCAACGTCGTCGTTGCCCATTCCAGATGTAGTTCTTTCTCTCTGCCGTTCTCGCCTGAATGAAGTTAATAAACTTTCCGTTTTTTCACGAATAACTTCAGCATTCATTTCTTTTGCGATTTCACACCATATATCACATTTTTTTTTTTTTTTTTTTTCAATTTGTACGTGTCGGGTCCCATAGTATCGGGTTATCTTGATATAAACGTATTAATCGAACGCATCGTTTATCACTGCAATCCATTTTAAATATATCATAGGAAATTATTGAACTGTTATTGAATTCGAATTGAATAAATTGAATTAAAATGTTATACATTATTAATGTGAACACAACCCCCCCCCCCCCTCCCCACTCCCCGTCCGTATCGAACGTTTGGCGAACGACTAAAATGACAACGAATCTCGTCCAAACCGATAACGGATTCCTTTATTTAAAGTACCGCTGACCGAGCGGAGCCGACACGAAGGCACATTCGCCGTTGGCGTTCGTCCGGTCCACACCCCGGACCAACATCACCGAATGAGGTCGTCACGCGTGACTTCGGTACCCTAGTCGGTCGTCTAGTCCGGACGGGGCTTTACGCGCGCGCGCAGCTCCGGCCGTGGCCCACGCGGGGTCGGCCGTGTCGTTAACGCGCGGCCATGTCGGGCGCGCGTGCTCACCGGTGTACCGCCGGCACCATGGACGGGCGCGCGTTCGGTCGTTGTACGCGATCCGCGGGGGCCGGCGGCGAGAGCCCGAGAGCCCGAGAGACCTTCGCGACCGTGCGTACGGCCCCCCCTCCCCCCGGTATAATGAAAATACCCAACAACGGTTTACACGCCTCCCGAGCACACGGGGTCACGGCGCGGCCGATAAGGTTTTCGCACGTGACGCGGTCTTAATTGCGCGACCCGAAATCATCCGCCCCTCCCCACCGGCCCGGCGTCACGGTGCACGGTGTGCCGGTACGAGCGCCGCGCGTGCCCGAACCGATTACCGGGGCGACGACAACGTTTCAAGCCGTCGGGGTCCCAACACCACCCCCCCCCTCCAGTCACCCGTCCCCCGCCGACCAACTATGCCCCCGCCGCCGGAAGATATTGGCGCGCGCGTGTTTAACATAATCTGCGCGCGTGCACGTCCATTTCCCATTTCCAGCCCCCCGAGTCTCGAAAGATTCACATAGTTCGTAAAAATACAATTTTCGTTTCAAAACGTTGAGGTAGGGGGTGGTGGCGGGAGAAACGGGCGAAATTTCCCGGTTTTTCACATTTGCTGAGAAAACTCCGGAGATAAACGAAAAAATGTACCTTCCTCATGTACCTCTCCGACAAAATTTCGATTCAGAAAAGTTGCTGCCGCCGTGTACACCGGAGCAACATCTCTGGTAGAAAAGTCGTCCACAGATAAAACTGTCGTAAAACCACAAGCTTCTTCGCTCCGCTCAGCATCTAAAATGAAAATTGTGTGTAATTTACGATACGACCGCAAATGCATTTTGTCCTTTATTTGACATATGTTATTATGGTTCGGGGCCTAACCAATTTAAAGTCGCCCCCCTCTCCTCCTTGATGGTTTATCAAGACCGCCGTTGCATCAGAGCGAGATTTTCGAGGGGGAAAAAAAAAAAAACACCCGTATAACGAATAATTTCCGCGCTACACTCCGAATCTATAAGCGTATGATTGGAAATGCCGAATTGCGCGCCGACGACGGAGATAATATCACGCACGCGATGGCCGTGATGGCGAATCGTTACGTGCCCGCGATTTATGACGCGTAACGGCACGGTGACAGTAAGATGTGGAGTACTAAACTATAATGATAATGATATCACAATACGAAATAGCCGTTACGGAAGAAATTAATAATATCCCTGAAACAACATTTTGCACGAATCGACGACCGACGCACGCCGTTTGTACAGAACCATTACTGCGCGACTATATTACAATCCGTAATTGATTTGCTCCGTCATCAACAAAATTGATAAATAAAGTTTCGTTTACGTAACGCGAACTTTAGTTGGTATGTCCGTTTGAAAAAGTTAGCGTGTACGCCAAAGTTTAAAAGTATTTCAAAACGAATGTTTTCGATGCGTGACAACCGCGCATGAAAAACGGTATGAAAAAAAAAAAAAAAAAACAACATGTTGTGCGCGACATTTGTGGACTTACCCGCTTTTGATTTTCAGTCAGCGATCTTAGCAACGACATTTTTAAATCCCACCAGCCCGCCAATGAGATATTTCACTTTTAAGTTTGGCTAGGAGAGCAGTGTAACATCATTTATGTATGTTTGAATGTTGCTCCACTACTATATCCGTGCCCAACTTTAAAGGTCTATAGTTGAAATAAATAAATAAAAAAAAAAAATCGCACAAAATCGCATTATATTAAACCATTAACAACTAAACTGGAAACAAATTAAGATAATGTTTGATTTTTTAATTTTTGTTCTGTGGTATTATTTATATTTATAATGTCTCTGGTTAAGCGTTATAGTCACCAACAGTCTATTTAAATTTGTTCCCTCCGACATCCGATCTCTTTCTAAGTACATAAATATTATCATGTTGCCGCAGTAAATTATAAACATTAGAACATAGAATTTTTGATGAAATTTATCGTAGCAGTGACGCGTACAGCATTTTTCACATAGGAGAGGGGGAGGGATAAAATATGAATTTCGATATTCCAATTGTATTGTTTGTAAAATAAACTTAAATCTCAACACATTATTCACACACATTTTAGCACAAGTACGTCATAGATTAACCAACCGTCATCTTAATTAACCTATTTTTTTTCGATTCAACAACAACAGTTGTATATTGTATTATACAGTTATTACAAAACTAAGTCAGTTACTCTAGGCTTTTCAGTTATTTTATCAAGAACTACATCAGGACTTATAGGGACATTTTTATGAAAACTGAACAGCGTTCATCCATTTAATGTTATGTAAGCGTAATAATAATTAAGGACCTAATAATTTACAACGCAAATAACTTGAGAAAAAAAAAAAGTAAAAAAAAAAAAAAAAACAGGAAAAGAAATAGAGAATGCTGAGAATGTCACACGGACTAATGTAACATTATCGCTTGCCGGTACCAACCAACCAACATACGTAATAACATAGATTATCCTAGGTATACAGGGTGATCAATCTATCGTGAGACACTCATTAGCTCGGAAAAAATTAATTTTTTTCGGAATTTGTTCTATAGAACATTTATGAAACAAGCAACTGTACAATTTTACATTTACGTAATTTCTTGTCACCCTTATTTTTGAGGGTAAAATCGCTACCTATTTTTGATTTTCAAATGGCGACCTATATTAAAAATTCTTTAAATAGATAGAGTGTTAGTTGAAATGCATTTTGGTATTGAAGTGTTTGATTTCCGTCAATCTGTTGACGAGATATTCAACTTTTAGGTTTGGGTCGAGGGAGAGTAGCGCGGTACGTTATTAAAACGCCGAGTGCTGTGCTGCCACGCAAATGATGTTCCACTACTCTCCCCTGACCACCAAACTTAAAAGTGGAATATCTCGCCAACAGATTGACAGAAATCTAAAATTTTTATAAAATGGCTCAACTTAAATTTGTATGTTAAATATACAAGTCTTACTAAACGATCTAATATTGACAAAATATATTGATATCTTATATCAATCAAATAATATATCATATTAATATTTCATTATTATTTTATTGCATAGTAGCATTATATCAGGAAACACCGAGATAAAACGAAAGAAAAACGGGAAAATTTACGAAAATAATGCTTTTATTATTTTAAATTTTGTTTTTTCGCTGTAACTCAGTTAAAAATATTCGTAGAGACTTGAAGTTTGGACAGAAATCTTATATTAGCCTTTTCTTTATGTGGTAAAATTTTTGTATAATTTATAGACATTTTAATTATGCGAGTTTTGTACGTATTTTTTATTCGGTCGGTACTTTATGGATGTTGTTAGACCAAAAAGAAATGTTTGAGAATTTAACACGAGGTTCATTAAAAGTCGTACTTTGTGGTAAAAAAAAAAAATGTTGAGCAGAAGCGGTGGTATTCAAGAGTAAAAATTGTTCGCTATTTACCTCTGAGCGTTTTTAACTCCACATATTTTTTCCTTGGACATTTTTATCTAGAACCAGCCAGTTTTACCGAACCCAGCGGCTTTGACGCCGACTACCCGGATTCAATTCCTTTTTAAGGGACAATTCACGCGCGTCAAAAAAATTAACACAACAAAAGATAAAAGATGTAACAAAATAAAGACGATATTTTGTTTAAAAAAAAAAATGACGCAATTCGGCTCTATTATACCTACACGGGTGATCATAAAATGGGTTCGTAATATACGATATTATAAAAGAACAAATAATGATTTCCCTCCCATCCGCGGCCCCTAAACACAATCGTATTCACACATTTACACCGCGGGAGTCTAAAATCCGTTCCGTACTCCTTTATTACGACAATGGAAACTTATACTTTATATCTACCTATAAAATCTAAATGAAAAAAAAAAAATACAAATTTTTCGGCACTTCCGTAATTGTATTATGTGTTAAGAGGTAATAAAAAAAAAAAAATTATTAGCCCGTCTACAATAATATTGTTTATACGATTATTGTATTATTTTGTTCATAGTGTTCATATACACGTATAGACAAATGAAACAAAATGAAAAATGCATAATTTATAGTGTTACCTTTGGTCTCAAAGAAGACGGGACCTCGTGCGGGATCTCTTGCATTTTATTTTTTATAATTCCATAATTTCCGTAATTTTTTCCCATTTTTGTTATTTTCTATTATTCGTTTGGACCGAACGGGGACGTCAATAAGAACGCGATAAACGCCCAGAAAATTAGAAATATAATCTGGACTAAGTTTGACACGGCGGGACCGTTTTGTATAAGGAGGATAAAATCTCCGAATGGATCACAAAAAAAACGCATAGTGTTTTTTCAATGATGTCTTTATATCTATAACGACAATTCAACAAAATAATTTTGTATGGTAAAGTCACCGGTGATTTACAATTGGTCTACCGGTCTACCGGTGATCCCTCGTTTACAATAAAAACGGTACACTTATTATATAGTAAAGTTTTAGTTTATCAGAAATAAAAAAAATAGAGCTTGATACCGAGGACGGGTGTGCCACTGTTGTAGGTGAGAAGTTGGGAAGGTATAGGATACATTAAGTTATTTGATTTACACCTGTACGCAACGATAAACCACTGCTAACGATAACCAAATAGTATTTAGTAAATGCATAAATATTCCGAGCGAAGTTTGGTTAAATATATTTTGGAATTTTTTGATTTTTACGAGTTTCTTCGAAACTTGAAATTGTTTTAAGTTCAAAACGTTAAGCGGTTTCTATACGAAAACACAACTACGGCACAACGCTTAACATTTTTTTTATTTTACCACTAAGTAAAATCCATAATAAACATCGTATTAAATTGTAAAGCTGTTTCGTTCGGCCAAACTATAAAAATAACAGATAAAATCGAATAAGACTAAAACGCTCGAAAAAAAACTAAAATGTCAATTCAGCGTAATAGTAGCATTAGATTCGTGACGTATGGAGAAATGTATTGGTTTTACAACGATGTTAATTTTGATTTTTTTTTTTCATATCGTGAACAACTTTTCTACCAGAAATCTTACTCCGATGTATCAAGCGCAGTATCTTTTCTGATAAGAAATTCTGTCAAGTCAGTACTCGTTAAATTGGGAAAACCCGAGGAAAAATGGTAAAATTGTCGATGTTTTTATAATTTTCAATTTTGTTTTGTTTTGTTTTTTTGTTGTTGTAATACAGCCAGAAGAACTGAAATTCGGACAGAAAACAAATATTTGTCTTTTATAGACGTGGTAATACTCGAGCCATTTTCAAGCTATTGATTGCGATTTTAATTTTGCGAGTTTTTTTTTACGAAATTTATAGTCGTAGGAGTGTTTCGCGGATAAAGTTATTGTTGACCTGAACAGAAATGCTTGAAAATTTGACAGCGGGTTCATTATGTCGTACTGGGTGAGTAAAAAAAAAAAAAACTAATAACCGTACTTCGCTCCTAACCGTTTCTGGTTAGTAATCGGTTTATCGATGCGTACGGGTGTAAATTAAATACATTCATCGGCTTTTTTTCATTTTCTCTTTCTAATCGATCTAAAACAGTTGTGATTCCCAGGGTTTCATAAACATTTGGTTGAATTTTTTTTTCCGTCAAATTTCATTCGGATTTTAACGCACGGTGAGTCGACAGACGGGCTGCGGACGGAATTCAAAACGTTTAGCCGGCGCACCCTGCGCTGTTCACGCGTAAATATTTCAACGCCGCCATTCTTGCTCCGGCCACGAGCGTACTCCGCGCTGCGCGGACAGTTATTTCGGACCGCGTAATTCGGCGGGAACGCGAAATCCGAGCGCGACAATAATGGCCGGGGAACAGGACAACAGTTTAAACGCGTTCGGGCGCACACGGGCATTAGGCCGTCCCTGACCACCCCAGCCCTCATTCCCACCCACCGCCATAGCCGCGGGTCGTTGCATTTTTGCGGACCGTCCGTACGGGCGGCGTGCAAAAACGCCGGCGAACCGTTCTCGTGTCCCGAAAATGCCGTCGCGTACGGGTATTGTCCGAACACGATAAATTGATTTATGCGTTTGATCCCGCGTTGCCCACCATCGCCCGCCCGTCCGCCCGGTGTCGGCCATTTCAACATTTTAGTTACCGACGCGAAAACGCATTTTGTTTTTTTCTCCGTCTCCCGTCATCGACAACTCCGTTGACTCATCGTAGCGCGCGCGAGACGGTTTCGAAACCGTCGCGCGATACATACATAATTTTACCGCGCTCCCGACCGTAGGAAACGGAGAATCGCAGTGTGAGAAAATAAAAAAAAAAATCAAGCGTCCGAAATCCCATTTCGACCAGAATATTTATTCGCGCACGTAATAATAATAATAATAATAATAATAACGACGACGACGATAACCGAAAAAAAAAAACAATAAATAATACGCTAGCGTAATACACGGCGTTACACACGTTATTACAATATTACGGATGCACAATACTGCGGTTGTTATGCGTACGCGAGGAGGATGGGTCGTGGGATCCGCGGACCTCTCCGACGAGATCTCTCTCGCCTCTCTCTCCAACTCGCTCGCCCGGTCCCGTTCCCGCTCTTTTACTTTCATCGTCTCCCTCCCCCCCTCCCTCCTCAACCCTCTCACTCGCTCTCTCTCCCTCTCTCTCTCTCTCTCTCTCTGTCTATCTCCCCCGCGGCCGGCCGCGTCTTCAGCTTTTTCCACTGTTATTCCGTTTTACCTCTCCCGCGGTCCCGTTCCCCGTCCGCGTCGTCCGCGGCGGCCGCCGTCTCGAACGCGACCACGGGCTCCGCCGCTGCACCGCCGCGCACAGTCAGTCACCGACCAGCGATCATTTCCGCGACAACGATGAAGCGCAACGCATGTCTCTGGGTGGCAATCGCCGCATGTCTCGTCCAGCAATGTAAGTACCCGACGGCAGTTTGTATTATTTTATAAAAAAAATATCGTTTACTTGTTTACCACTGCGGATAGACGGGCGGGTTGGGGATAGGGGGACGGGGTGGTGGCGGCCAAGAGCCGTATGCGTTTCGGTAAAAAAAAAAATTCAACGTACAATATCATATATCTGCGGTTCGGTGCGAGAAAAGGCCGATGTCACGGAATTCCAATACCCCGCGAGGCCCCCGTGTATTTTATTAAACGTTTGCGTGGTTTACGATTCTCACGTAAACGTAAAAAAAAAAAAAAAAATATTTTCGTTTGGAAAACAAAAAACAAACAAAATCGTCGCCCCTTTTCGATTTTTGTTTCCGACTGATTGTTTCGAAAAATCCGACATCGGCCCTTCTCGCGCCGAGCCGCCGGTCTATTTTTTTTTATACGCGTACGGTACCGTCCGCACGCGGTTTGTTCGAAAATGCGATTGCCGCGACGTTACAAACCGGGTAATTGGTTAGGTTCGGACGCGAAAACACATTTTGAAATGTAGAAAAAAAAAAAAAAAAACAAAAAAAATACGAAAAAACCCCGAATCCATTTAGTCGGCAATCCGTTCGACCGCGACGCGGTTGTCGCGTTATAACCGGTCTCGTTTAGCCCGCCAGACAGACCGCGGAAACCGATACCGCGAAAATCGCGTACGTCCAGCGCCGTCTCGGGGCGTCGGTCGCCCGGCCCCGCGACATCGTTTTACGGGGGCCGGAACGCGGCCGCGCACGTCCGCCATCGGCGGTACACTTTCCGGGCTACTTCGGTACGGCCGGAACCCGTAGCGCCGCTTTTCGTTTTTTTTTTTTCTCCCCATAAACGCGTCGGTCGTTGTCCGCGGCACCGCGACGGCGACATCGAACGCACCTCGGCGCGCCGGAAAAGCCGTCGTCTGACGACGGTGCCGGCGTTTCCCGCCCTTCTGTGCGCCGTCGACGGTCGCGCGTCCGCCGACGTGCGGGTAACGGCGGAAATTCTGCCTGTACAAAGTACGGGAGTATTCTGTTTCGGACGAAAGTAATGCGGTTGTTGTTTACGGATTTTAACGGACAAGAGACCCGCGGGCCACGCGGTCGGTTATTAACGCGACGTATTCGAAATATTTCGCAGCCCATTACGACGGGTATTAGAGCCGTACGATTAACGCATTCCGACGTCCGAAAGTATGTATACATTCGGACGTTCAGAAATCACGATTTAGGCGTTTCGAAATAGTTCACTTTTTTGTTGATTTTATTCGTTCGTTCGTCGTTTTATTGGTACAAGTGATAATCTACAGTTCCGACACGATTATCGTGCCGGACAATTATCGTGTACCCGTATTTTAGTGTGTACATCGATTGACAACGTTGCGCGCGTATTCGTACGCGACCGCGTTGATTTCATTTTTTTCTTTTCGTAAGCGTTTTTCGATCTACCGAAAAACGTACGCAATCGCTTTGTCGAAAAGCACAAACGCACCTGCGAATTCGCGTTCTCCCGTTTTTACGTGTCTTATCGCATTCGCGCGTATTTTTCGCAAACCCGCGTTTGTCCGCGATCTGTTCCGGCCAATACGGTATCGTATACATATCGTTGAAAAAACGATTTTCGGAAGTCAAAATACAACATCACTGATTTTTTACTCAATTTAACCCCGTCTATTGAAATCGGCCTACGCTAATTGCGCGCCGTGCATCCGTTTGCGTTTAAATTGTCTTTTTTGAACTCTGACGCTCCGCACGAGCACAATTGTATATTACCATCGACGCAACTATGCTTTCTTTTTTTTTTTTTTTTTTATCCGTCGGACACAATCGCCAAAGCGTTGTAAAAATATCGTAAATTATGTATTCTCATTCGTTTAAATCAATAATTAAACGGAAAACGTGTTTCGGGAGGTCGCGTGCGGGTTAGTCGGATAACCGCACATTTTATACTTACCTAAATCGATTGATCGACTTGCGCTCGGCTCGAAAACGGGTAATGGTCGGGACCCGCAGTTCGAATTATTACTGCCGTTAATTTGAAGTTATTTTTCGTAGTAACTTAAAAGAAAAAAACGAAATTTAAAAACTCCGTTCTGGTAAGTTGTAACTGATTTGTGTTCATACACATTTAGAAGGTAACATGTTTTTAAATTTCATTTCTGTTTTAAATTAAGAGTTTATTTTTTCGAACACGTTTGTCAAAACACTTTATTCGATCCGAGTGCTGTTTGACAGTCGATTACCGTTTTTTTTTTGTTTCTGATTCAATTACAATTCGACTAAAATAATTGTAGTTCGACTTTGCCATCGTCGCGTGCACTTTAAAATAACACTGTATACTTATTTTTCAGTTTTTTTTTTTTTTTTTATTCTGCGTCATTATTCGTTTTCGTCGAATAATTGAAAAATATAATTTCGTTACTTTTTTCGTTTTTTTCTTTCCTGTAACCAACCAGTTAAACCAGTATTTATATAATAGACGTAGGTATATATGCGTTAACACGTGAATAATCATATACCATTCGTTTTATTTTTTACCATTTCATTTTTTTTTTTTTTTTTTAAGAAGACGCACGCATGTTTTCCGTCTCCGTTTTACAAACGCCCGACGTAGTACATTCGCGTACAATTTCGTTTTAATATNTTTGCCATCGTCGCGTGCACTTTAAAATAACACTGTATACTTATTTTTCAGTTTTTTTTTTTTTTTTTTTGTATTATAAATTGTTGGTCCGGCGGACCTATGATTTTTATGATTGTGTGCGCACTCGGAGTTAACGAACATCGGCTGTAATACGCCGTCTGTAATCGTCCGTTATTACGTCACTTATTAAACACAATCGTTTTCGTACATTTTTCGCTTTTCGTTAGTACGTAAGTTTTTTTTTTTTTTTTTAAGAAGACGCACGCATGTTTTCCGTCTCCGTTTTACAAACGCCCGACGTAGTACATTCGCGTACAATTTCGTTTTAATATCGGACTGAACCGCGACCTGTTATTAAACCCAAAGGCCGTCCGCGTGTTTGCGCGTCGCGGTTTTCCTTGGCGTTTTAATTTTCGAGCGGGTGCCACGTCCTCTCGGGAAAAGTATTATATTCGTCGCAACGTTACCTGTTTATTATATTATAGCCCCAGTTTACTATTATACACTGGTTACGCGGTGTTTTTCGATTCGAAGGCATAATAATACGGGTGCAGCAGTTGTAGACAGGTATCTATGGTGTATCAAAAAAAAAAAAAACAAATCACGTAATCCGGTTTAAAAACTCGAATATCATATTGTTATTTAACATCGCGAATCTGTATAGATGTATGCACGTGACAAGTTGTAATGCCAATTTGGGAAAAAAAAAACCGGGCCCGTATAATAATTCAACAATGTAACGCGCATTGTTGGTTACGCTTTGTACGATGTAAGTGTACGGGGGTACCTGCCTGATACTCGTGTGACGTGTGCACGATGGTTTTTTTTTTTTTTTTTCGTTTTCACAAAATAACTTTATCGAATCGTTATCGTTTTACATAATATATTATCGATTCGAACTCACTCCTGCATAATACGTTGTAACACACTGACATTCCGCGGACGTGACATAATTTTCGTGTTCGAAAAGCCGTATGGGCAGGGGTGGGGGGGGGACAAACAATTATCGACGACCAAGAATTCGTCATTCCGATGTATCCCGCAATCGTTGGAGATTGGTGTGTTTCTTTATGGTAATATTGTTAACGCCGATTATCGGCAATCGATACGCCTACAGTCCCCTCTACACACATAATAATAATATGTTTATCGAATATTTTTGCGCATTAATAGATTAGTATTCACATTTGGATAGGGGGAAAAAAATCCCTATCTATAGCTGTTCGTTAAAATTGTACGCATTTTGATAAAAAAAAAAAAAAAAAAAAAACGTATCGTGTTTTTTCGAGCTTATGTAATGACCATATAGAAATGTAAACGCAGTGGGTACCCACCTACTCTCTTCCGGCC
The DNA here is from genome assembly GCA_902439185.1 of Cinara cedri. Lineage (NCBI taxonomy): Eukaryota > Metazoa > Arthropoda > Insecta > Hemiptera > Aphididae > Cinara > Cinara cedri. The sequence goes on from CABPRJ010000023.1 coordinate 317,267, forward strand.
CGAAAATGACGATTTGAATTCGTCCGATTACTTACGGATACTGTTCCGGAATGTCGAAAACAAACTCGTATTTCTTTAGATTCTGAGCGAGGCGAGGAATGTAATCGGTTTTACTATGATGTACTTGTGTATGTGTGTGCGTGTGTAAAACAGCACTCTCTGCTCTGATCACCAACTTTATAGGAACTTTCTTGTGACATTTTCGATCGAGTTGGTACGCCGAGGAGGTGATTTCACGGTTTTCCTTGTAGTTATCCCAGTAATTGGGGAAAAACTGACAATTAATCGTATAATATTCGTCGGTATTGACGGTTAACACCGAGGGAAGAAATACGATTAGTAATATTGAGCTCAGAATCGTTTTTCGCTAGCATTGGTTTATCGTTTATAAATTAAACTGCTCCTGTATATCCGCTATTCTGATTTTCTTCTTTAAACCATCCAAACACCGTCGACAGTATAGGACTTTTTTTTTCTTTTTTTTTTATCGTTATTTTACACGATATATTTGTATTATGTTCATTCGAATCTCGTACCATCAAAAACTATATTTTGTATGACCACATTTCATTATATTCTGTCAAAGATCGAAACTTTCACTTTTTTTTTGTTCAGAATAAATTCTTTATAACGCATATTTTTACGTCATTATTATTATTATTATTATAATACAATTTCCGTCCGGACCGGCGGCGTGCGATTTCCTATACAGATCTCGGTATTATATTATAGAACGCGACACATTCATGTTTTGTACAGAATACTACGGCTATCCTGTCCGTTGTAAAACAAAATGTTTAAATTCCGATAGCGTAGCGAGGAAATGTACATAATACTATAGGTTTTTACTATGACGTGTGCTTTTTTATTACTATTATTATTATTGTTGTCGTTTATGTCTGTCGACAAACTGTCGACCAGAAATCTCGTTCCAGTCATAAACTTTACAGCAATTTTCCGGTAGCAAACGTTTGGTTAGTCGGTGCGTTGAGGAGGTAATTTCCTTTTTGGTACCTACACAGTTTTATTTATTTATTTTTTAACGGTTAAAAACCAGGGGAAAAGGGGGAATATTTACTCGATAACTGTTCAATGTCGACTCGGGGGGAGTTTTATTAAAAAACTCGGTGAAAAACGATCGTACAGAATTTTCGTGCCCATTGTGCGTCTCATTGTATTGCCATTTCGTAATTCGGTTTCCGAATTGTTCTGGCTTGTTTCTGAGTTGCTTATAGTTAGTATTTCATTATTTTACACGTTTAAATTAGAATGGACCAGTTCGGTTCGTCAAAACACGTTTAACCGAACTTCGCTGAGAACCGTTTTTTTAATGTGCAGTCTATCTTTATCAGCCGTATTTACGTGTACGGATATAAACTAATAACTGTCCTGTGGTCATATAGCGCGGAGTACGGTTCTGTAATACACGACGTTGTTGTCCGAACGGCTTTGTCTCCGTGCGCAGTACTGAAGGAAAAAAAAATAAAAAAATAAATAGAAACTCCGTTCCCCCGTGACTCCCCGTTTTCGTGTCAATCTCTCGGGTTGTAACCTCTCCATTGCTTTTTTTTTTTTAGCTACGTGTAAGATTAAAAACGTCGTAGACTCCTCTGAACCGCGCTTTTTGTATTTCGCCCGAAACAAATCTGTCACGCCACCCGATAACGATGACGCATTTATACGTGGGTTTTTTTCGGATATTCCGCGACGATTCCGTTTCGTTCATTTGCGTTTTTCTTTCCGTTTTTCCGATTGTTTTAACGTGTACGGATATTAGCGTTTCGATTTCCCGCAACAACGGAACGTCCCCGGACGACCGTGTACGCGGGCAATAAAATATGAACGGACGGGAATTCTCGCGTTTTTACATCGTCGACAATACGAAACGAATTCCCGACGCTCGCTCGTCGTCCGTCACGTTTGGGTCGGGCCCGACCCCGTCACGTTCCGCGCGCAGACGGTAAACACACCCCGTCTCGTCGGCCGCGTCTCTTCTTCTCTTCTCTTTCGAACAGAAAAAAAAAATGAAAAAAAGAAAGAAAGAACGCGACCGGCCGTACACGCCGGGCCGCCGGCGCAACACCATTACGGGCGCGTCCCATCCCATTTATTCCGACCGCCTCGGGCGCGCCCGTCGCGACGACGCGACGCCCGAAACACAATCTCCGCCGCGCCGCGACCGTACACGCATTATACCCGCCGACGACGACGACGAGATAATAATAACGGCCGCCCGTGCTCGCGGTAACGCGGGGACGACAATGCCGGCAACCGCCGGTCGCGTTTTGTTGCGCGCGCGCGCGCAATAATTATCGTGACCGAACCGGCGTCGGGACGTGGCGCACATTCGGTCCGGGTCGCACACGCGGCCCCGAACGCGCAGTGCTTAACGCGACAACAATGGCGATGTTATTGTTTGTCGCGCGACACAATCGGCGAGCGTCACAATGCGCCCGCGAGTTGACCCGTCACAATGACGCGTCATTGCGACCGTCGTTACGGCGGCACGTTATCAATAATTGTTATTGTTGTCATTATTGCGCTCGTTCGTCGAACGCGCGGACGACCGCCGCCGCCGGACCGGTCGCACGGTTTTGTGACGGCCGCGAAACGCGGTCCGGTTCCTTTTTTTACCGTCCGATAGTCCGATGATGAAATATACGAAACGCGGGTGCAAATGTACGACGGACTGTTTTCGATTTTGTTTTTGTATTTCCGTCGTTGTGATTCGGCCGGACAATATCCGCCGAGACTTGAAATCCGGACAGAGGACTTCTCGTTTTTTCTTCAAAACGTTTTAGCCGTTTTCGAGCCATTTAAGTAGACATTTTGATTTCCAGGTGGTTTTTATCCAGCAGTTACTCTACCGGATACATGATGGTTAGGCCAAACACAAATGATTGACAATTTAACAGAAGGTTGATTGTAAAAGTGTCGTACTTTTTGGTGAAAAAAAAAAATAAATAAAACGATAATAATAAATTAATATAATATAGAATTTTTTTTTTTTTATAAGAATTTGAATGTCAAATGTTGACGAAAATAACGTGTACTTCGTTCAGGATCGTTTTTCGTCAGTAAAAACGAATCGTAGCCCGCAGAGATAATACATCGAATCCTCCTCAATACCGTACCTTCCTGACCTCTCGCCTAAACCGGTGGTCCACCCCGCGTCTTGCGAAGCATGTCCGTATTTTTTCGAACACATTTGTTGTTGTTGCGCCGCGGCAACGCTGCGCTAAACGATCCCGCCGGCTCACGCTTGAGCGAGCGTGTAAAAATCCCGTTGCGTTCGGGCGGATGATTGTGAAACATTTTAATGTGTTCGAACGAGGGGGGGGGGAGAGAGGGGAGAAAGGATAGGGGTATAATGTCGGACCTGCCGCGGGTTTGAAAACGAACAATCGTCACGGGTGTTACTAATTACTAAATGAAGTCTCGAAACGTTCGATGTTTTACGAGTTTTACGCGGGAAAAGCTCGGTTCGACGGTTTGCAGAAAAACTGCCGGTTTATGCCGATCCAATGTTGTCGGGTTATTCAATACAGATAAATACACACACACACACACACATATGGTGGGAGATTCTGCTGTTTGACTGATCCGGCTATTGTCGCCGCGGATGTCATGTACCGCATACACTCGCGTTGAAAATTCTCGCGCGCCCGGTCCGGAGAACGCGTCTTAATCGGTTTCGCACGCGGACGGAATCGTTTTTTGCAATTATCACCGCGGTCGACTGCGAAACGCACGCAGCCGCCGCCGGCCGGATAAAACCGAAAATCGGCCTCGACCTTTGGCACCGGGCCGCCGATGACCCGCGGACCGCGCGACTACAATGCGTATTGTGTTATAATAAATTATGTTGTGGTTTTTTTTTTTTTTTGTAATATCATCATCGGCCTTGGAGACGGTAGTGTTGTTGGAATATTGCTCTCGCCAGCACCGCCGGCGAACAACAACAACAAAAAAAAAAAAACTTCCTCGGAGTATTGTTATTACGTCATGCCGCGACGGTGACGGTGCCTGCCCAACGATTTTTCGGGTCCAGGGAAAAAAAAGATGTCTTGAATCGATTTCTGGCGGTTTTTTTTGTCTATTTGAATATCTTAAGTATTGTTTTTTAGTTCTCGGTCTGAACGGCATAAGTGCAGGTATGCACATTCTAACACGCGCTAAACTAACACCCGGGGCACTTAGATGTAATTTATTTCGACACGACTTAGAACGCCATGTTTAGGTTAGCAATTTAGCCGTTCTAAAATTACGTTCTTATGCACTTTTCAACATTTATTTCGCTTTTATAGAAAACCAAACCATACTAAATTGATTTAAACCATTCTTACCTGGGACCAAAGATTTATATTGATGCTATCGGAATATTTTATATCGCGTATTTTTTCTAAAAAAAAAAAAAAAAAAACGAGCGACGCGACGGCCGTCGGGAGAGTTTAACGCCGGCGGTTTTCAGCGTTCGCGGGACGGCCGCGACAACGGCCGGGCGATACGAACGTTTCGACGTTTCGGTTTGAAACGAAAACCCGCGATCGAGTGAAAGCGTGATCCGTGTACCTCGCGCGTGTGCTAAACGCAATAATAACAATGATAAATCGGTATGCGCGAAAACGTGAGGTCGGTGTGCGCCGTTCGCCGCGCCGGACGGGGCGGAATTCGATTGTTCGCGTGCGCGACACGTCGCCCCGCGTCCGCGGAGGAAAGTCGGATTCGTGCCGGCGGCGGCGCGCGAACAGACGTCGTCGTCTGACCCGGACCGTAATGCGCCGCGCCGGTGGGCGTTCGTAACCGCCGCAACGCCGCTCGCCGGCGATACCGCGACCGCGGACACCGAGAACCGAGTTCGCGATCGCGGACTCACCGTTTGCCGGTTTCGCCGCGGCCGTCGGTAGAAGAAGCGCCGCGAAATGATTTTCCGCCCGCCGCGCCGTGACGATCGCCGAAGGATCCGATTCCCGTCGGTGTTCACGTCGCGTCCGGTCGCGCCGGCGGAGGTCCGTCAAAAACACCGCACCGACAACGAAATATCCGTGCGGGGAAACTCGGCGTCAAAACGGTTTTCGTCCGACCGTTGCGACGTTGAGTGCGTTATTTTTTGAAAAACGCGCTTTCGGCGAAACACGCACAATGCGCTCTAAACGACATGCCGATTCGGTAACGCGAAATGCGTATTGTCGACAGGGGGCAGACGGGCCGACGGCGGTCTGTATCGGCGTCGGAACCGCCGAAATATTGAAAACTGTGCGCGGGGACGGCGCGTAATACGCGCGAATTGCTATTTGATTTTTTTTCGCGCAAATACGAAGACGAGCGGTAAACCGAGCGTTTAACGAGCGGCCGTTCGCGGTGTTATTTTATCCGGGCGGATGTGACGAGTGAAAAGGTGAAAGTCTTTCGCCGTTGTCCGACGCCCGGGGCGTAATATTCGCACGGCGTTACGTTACGACGCCCGCGGGTACGCGTTTCGAATTGTCCTCCGATCGCGACGGATCGTAACGTAATGAGATAATAATAATAATAACAACGATAATTCATAATACAATGTCACCGGGAAACGGGATTATGACGGGAAAGAAGAAGAAAAAAAAAAAAAACAACCAATTAATCGTACCGCAATAGTGTGATGTGTTCTCGCGCACAATAATACGAAACACGGCCGCATCGTCCGTCAGACGGGTGAAAACTCATTCGCGATAAACGCGCGTCTCTCGTCAAAAGAGATTGCCCGTTTCGTATGCATGGTGAATACGGGAGTTTAACCGTTATAGTTCGAAACCGGCAGTTTAACCGCGATGCAATTGTAGGCGTTATAATGCATTTAACGAAATGACGTTATTTCCGTAGGGATTTGTTAACGGGGTGGTCGGGCTAGACTTTGGCGGACTTTGCGTCCGCCGTACCTTATTGCCTAGTAGTTCAAAGCCGGGTCAGTTTACAAATGTTTTAACCTTAATTCCTCCCCCCTACCCTCTCGAAAAACGAAAATAACTAAGCCGAGTTAAAGTTACCATAAAAATACAAATGACTATTAATGAGCTAATAATAAGTTAAATTCAGTGTTTTCAGAAGACTAATAACACTTAAGTCGAGTTTCTTTATTATCCCTCCTCCCTCCCCTCCCCTCTCGAAATAGAGACTGTCGTTTACGGTGCTTTTACTTCGGGCCGCGCGTTCGCAACTTATTCGAGCCGTCAATTTCACGATACATAGGGTCCCCGGAATAAACCCGGCTCTCCTCACCTTTTCTCTCTCTTTCACACACACACACAACTCTCTCTGCTATCAGTCCGTTTCTCTGTATTGATCCGTCCGAGCGATTTATTGCGGACGTACGCGCATTACATCAACACGTATACCGTGTGAAACGATTTGTCACGCGACGACGGACCCCGCGACTGCATAATATTCACCTACAATACGGCGATCACGTAGACTTTTTCGTAAATAGTATTTTTTTCTATACGGCTTTGTCCGCGCAGCAGACGCGATTACTTTTCGTCCGAGCGATTCTCCGTTCTTGTACCCCCCCCCCCCCCCCCCCCCCCCCCCCCCCCCNCCCCCAACTCCCCACCGCTCCATCACTGCCGAGCGCAAATACGAGACGGGGCGTACCCGTAGATGCTGTCGTCCTATTATTATCATTATTATTATGTACGAGAGGTGCGCGGGAATGTATAATATAAAAAAAAAAAAAAAAATTATAATCGAGAAAAATAACAGCTTTTATCGTCATTGTACTATACTGACTCGCCGGCGACACAAAGCGAAAAAACGCGACACGCCCTCCGCCGCCGCCCTCGCGTCATTGTGTCGGCTCGTAGCTTTCTATTTGCACGCGTTGAAAAATTAAAAAGAATAAAAAGAAGAAAAAAAAACCCGAACACATTATTATTATCTAATTGATGTGCGTAAAAATCTCGTAATCGCGTCTGTCGATGCTGCAGCATCCATTGTGCTCGGCGAGTCTGCTGCACATCTGTACCGGACATCGCGCGCGTTCGTCCGTACTTAAAACGAAATCACCGTTAATAATGATGTCAAAAACCCCCTGAACTCATCGGGCAGTTTTCATTCGTTGTAAACCGTACGCGGGAGAAACGAGAATAATAATAATAATAATAATAAAAAAAAAAAACTAGAGTTGCGATTTCAACGCGCTTTCCGTTGGTTTCTGAAACTTGCAGTGCGACGATCTTTTTATTGCAAATTCGTTTCGCGTATTTCTGAACGAGAATAAGAAATCGTGTTTCTCGTCCATTATTTCTTCTGTTTGTTTGAGTTTTAAAGTTACTTTTTTTCGTATTCAGTGCATTTTGTAAGCGCATTATTTGTCGGGAGAGTTTACCGCGAGGTTTTAACGACAACGGGGGTACGTAAGTTATCGGCGCGCCGGAGCAAGAGGTTAGGCGGTGACGTAACGCCGGTCGTTTTTCTTCCTAAAACGATAGGAAAAAAAAAAAAAAAAAATAATAATAATAATAAAAAAAATCACCGATCACGCGCGCGTTGGTCGGTTGGTGTTTCGGTATCTCGTCGCTTTCACCGCGGTATCCGATTATCCGAATGGGTTTTTTTTTCACTCGCCGTACCCATACGTACGTAAAAAAAACATCGTACGCCCCGATCGGAGTCGCGTTTCTGGCCCGCGGCGATAATCGTAATCACGTGTCGGCCGCGTAAAGGTCACGAACGTTGCGCAACGATCGTTGTCGTCGTCGTGTCGGTTTAGAATAAAAAAAAAAAAAAAAAAAAAAAAA
>CABPRJ010000023.1:330070-384126 GCA_902439185.1 Cinara cedri
CCCCCCCCCCCCCCCCCCCTCCCACGGGACGAATAACGCGCGCGCTTTACGAACCGAATATTATGCAATGCCGGCGTAAGAAAGGAAATCAAAAAAAAACGCGCGCGCGCGAAATACTCCGCCCGTCGTTCGTGTCGGCCGCGATAACGCGTTGCGATACGTTCGCCGCGCGCGCGTTGCGCAACGCCCCGCGTCGGAAATTCGGTGCGGGCCGAACGGTCCGCCCGCGGGCCGTCACACGACAGTGTCATAATGACAATAACAGCGATGACGTCGCTGGGATTTCTCTTTCGGACGGCCCGGGCATTCGAACACCGGTTTCCGTTATTTACCCGCCGAAAGCCGAGTAGCGGCTGCGGGGTTCGGCATCCGACGACGCGGAAACGCGGACGGGTTTTTATTATTTTTTTCGTGCTGAAACGGGTCCCCGGAGTGACGCGATTTCGAACGCGCGTCGCGAAACCACACCGTGCGGGCACGCGCGTTACCGTCGCAGATGTCCGAAACACAACAGCCCGCGCCGCCGCGGTGTCGTCACTGCGGGACGATTTTGAGGAGTTATCCACCCCCCCCCCCTTGCGGCTGCCACGCGTCGCGCGCATCCGACCGACTCGACGAGAATCCGATGGGAAGAAATGTCCCGCTGTTCGGGCGTCACGAAAGTAAAATCCTAAAACCGTCGCCCGGACGCGATTCCGAGCGAGTTTTCCTTCGCCGTTCCGTGCTCGCGAGTTAAACGTGTACATTTTTTATTTCAGCACTCTGCAACGAAGACGCCAACGGTAACGTGCCTTTGGGAAAGTCGTGCAACAGGTACTGGCAGTGCCAGGGAGGTTATCCGAGATTGCAGAGATGCCCGGCCATGTTGGTGTTCGACAAGCGCACGTTGAGGTGCGTGGTGCCGCCCACGGAGGACTGCGAGGTGCCCACCACTCCTGCCCCGTCGCCGGACGACTTACCGTCCAACGAAGATGAGGGCGAAGAGAACGTGCCGCAACAGCAGCCGCAGCAAGCCAAACTTGCGGCCGTTACCCCGGCGCCACAACGTCAACAGCAACAGCGAGCGCAGCAACAGCAGCAGCAGCCGCAACAGCAACAACCAGCTAAGCAGCTGCACCAGAGGCAGGGCGGCGGCCAACAGGCGAGACAGTTCCAGCCGCAACAATCTCAGCAGTCCGTAACACCGCAACAACAACAGCAGCAGCAACAACAACAACAACAACAGTTCCAGCCACAACAACAAAACCGGGCTCAGTTCCAGCCGCAACAGGCCAGAGCGGTTCAACAACCACAGCAACAACCGCAACAGCAACTGCAACAACAGCAGCAGCAGCAGCAGCAGCAGCAGCAGTTCGTGCCCCAGCAACAACGCTCCCAGCCCCAGCAGTTCCAACTGCCTCCGTTGCCGGAACAACACGCCGTGCAGAGGAGAGAGAACGGCGGTGGCGTGTCGTACGGTAGCGTCGAAGACGATAGCGCCGAAGACGTACCGGTTGCGTTTTCGGAACATTAAAACCGACAGTTATTAATATTGCGCTTTGACGTGAAAATTCGTTGCGATTTTCCGGGATACGTTTAGTTTTCCAATAAATTTTCACACACACACACACAAACACACTCATACACACATACACACACATACACACACATTGAACGGGTGATCAAACGTCGAGTAATATACGATATTGTCCACATTTTTCCATTTTTTTTAATATCATTTTAGCGATTTCACAAAATGTTATCACGAATATCTTTGTATTTTATTTTTCCATTTGGAATTTAATCAAAAATCACTTTAGGCCTCCTTTTTCACAATCACGGTCACCCTGAAATACGCACACACACACGCACACACACGCACGTACACACGCACGTACACACGCACACGCACACACACACACATACACATACACACACACGGCATAGTGCAAAACGAATACGGTTATATAAAAAATAAATAACACGATCTATATAATCGAATTCGGTTCCTTTGTTAAAAATAACTTTAATCGCAAAACGCAATTTTCCACAACGATAAATAATGTAATATTATTACGCTGTCGTTATTATTATTATTTTATTATTATTATTATTATTATTATTATTATTATTATTATTACTTTTTTATTGTGTGGCTCGTACAAGGCGGTTTTCCTCGGGAAAACGGCGTCCCGCTGGCGGATTCGTCAAAAACAGAAAAGAAAAACGGCCGACAGCACGGCGAGCGTGTTGTATTGTTAAATTGTCCCTCTCGTTCGCGTTTCGCGGTCGGAAAAGCAAAAAAATTAAAAAAAAAAAAAACAACAGGGAACCGCAGACGCGCGATCGGTGCCGGGGGACGCCCGCCGCGGGCACGACCCGCGCCTGCGTCCGGTTCCGCCGCCCGTCGACGCGTCTAACGAGCCGACTGCCGACGACTCGTTGCGAACCCGGCCGCGTTCCGGACCGCTTTCGACGCACAGTCCGCCGGCCGCGTTCCGCAACGCTTTCCCCGTTCCGCGAACATTCCGTTTTTCGAACGTCGCACACGTCGTCGCGGACGCGAACGCGAACGTTACCGGGATGAAAAACAAAACCGCGGTCGCGTTCCGTTCGGATCCCGTCCGGCCCTGCCGCCCTCCTCATCCACCCGCGAACACCGACGTCCGATCGATTCGCTTCGCCGTCGCCGTCGTCACCGGGGACGGGGGGACGTTTTCTCGTCGAATCGCATTGTACGCGTAAAAAAAAAAAAAAAAAATATTATTATTATTTTTTTATTATCATTACACGTGCCCGCACGCTTAGACGTTAAACAAATAATCATTATTGACTTACGATACGCGTGAAACTGCTCGCCAACGGACCGAGTTTGATGTGCGTTTTATTTTCCTCGATAGTAGACGGGGAAAAAAAAAAAAAAAACAAAAAACCATTCATCGTCGTATTGCGTAGAACGTCATGTCGCGTCGCAGCGTTATAATAACATTATTATCGTGTCGTATTTTATATTTTTTATTTTATTATTATTATTATTATTATAATTTTTTTTTTTTTTTTGTAACAAAGATTCATTATCCATTACTGTTGTTCTCGTGTACCGTTAATGTTGAAAATACAAATATAATAATTACAATTTGGCCATTCGCACGCGTACGAGCCCTAACACGGCGGTATATCGGCGGCCGCGCGTCGTGGCTGCTGTACGACGCGTCGCGCATCCCGTTTCGTTTCGCATTATTTCGCGGACGGCGCCCACGGGACATGCCGACGTCACGATAAACGTTAACGCGCCGCGTAGTAGCGGTGAAATACGAAAAACGTATCGGTCGCATTCGCATCGTTTACCACTATTTACCAGCTTTTCGGATCGTAACTGATCTCGCGGGTAAAGGATTTTCCGCGTCGAATAAATCCGCGGACAAACGGCTTGCTAAGTTTTTCCTGCGTAAAGTCGAACCCGGACGCCGTTTCTAGGGGTTTTCGGACATCCGTTACCTATTGACGCGCACAGAACGTCGTTTGTGTAGACGCTGTACATTACTGTTACCTTTGAAATATAATGTCGTGCTTAAACCGCGTTCTTTTAGATCGGGTGAATGTTTATACCTGGTTTATACTGTTCTCTGTATGATGCGCAGTGAAATGTAAAAAAAAAAATATTTTACTAATCAATTTAAGATTGTTCATTGATTGAAATCTTACGAGACTCAAATAACGACCAAGCACGACTCAATTTCCGTGGTCCGAACGCCGACCTCAAGCGTTTCCGTTTAGACTAACAATTTTATCCGCAGAGTACCGACCCAATAAAAACTCGCAAAATTAAAATGTCTCTAATTAGCTCAAAAATGGATTAAACGTTTTGAACATTTCAACACGTCTAGAAAAAGCAAATATAAGTTTTCTGCCAACATTTCAAGTCTTTATGAATATATTAAACTAAATTACATAAAAAAAAAAAAAAAAAATACAAAATCGAAAATAATAAAATAAATATTTCCCTGTTCTTTCTACGTATTTTTCAGTTTTACCTAATTATTTAAAGAACTACAAAGAAAACCAAAAAACGATATTCTTGATCATTAACTAGAATAAAATTTCAATAAAAAAGTGGCGAAATATGTTAAGGAACAAAATTGATCTTTTGTTATTTTTGGATCGGAGAAATATTCCTGTTAAAAAACATCGTGTTCCATCGTGTTAATATGATATAAATAAATATTTGCCGTTTTACCTTTAATTTTCTGTCGGGTTTTTCACAATTATATCGAAAACCCCTTGAAAAATAAAAAAGTGATCTTCTCAATGCACCGACGAGAGAAAATTGCCTATCAGACAAAATGTAATAGTCTTACTTCGGAGCAAGTGTTTTGGTAAAAAATTGTTTAACATTTTTTAACTTTTACACAAAAGAAATAAAAAAATACGCACACATCATAGTAAAACCAATAGATCCCTCGCTGTATGGCCGCCCGAATTGTTCACCACGTAAAGGAGCTATTTGAACTACGCCCCCTTTTTTTCGATTATGCCTGCTGTTATCGCTCTAACCATGTTATCATTCGTGTTATCAAGTAACATCTATCTATTTTTCGGTCTTTGCCACCACGCCGTAGCTAAACCCCCCCCTCTCTACATATATCCGAGCCAAATTTATACGCGTTGAAAGGTAAAACCACATTTTTATCATTCATATCCCGCCGAGATGTACTCTATATATAGGCGACCTCGTCGACCCTCTTGGCGAGTCATCGCTTTTTATCCCTTCTAATTGATACTAAATTCGGCGGGAGTGGTCTCCAGGTGACCTAGACACCGTTTCCAAAGTTTGGTTGCGATCGGGCGAATTTCACGCCATGTGTCGTGGAAGGGATTTTATGGTATCGAGTTACGGAGAGGGTTTGTGTGGTGTGCCCCCAAGTCAAATCATCTGGCGTCGAAGCCATTCTCTTGTCACCGAATCCCGTCGAGATAAACTTAATCTAAAAACCAGAAGCGGGTGGAGGGGGGCGAGTACTTTTAGTTTGAAGAGCACCAAACGTATCTGTATGTATATGTTCATTAGCGAAGATCCCGCACGTTGAAAAACTGCCGGGTCGTGGTGCTTAAATGCTGTAGGAATTGCATACCTCCCCGGAAGGTATGGTAAATTCGGGGGGTGGGGAGGGTGGTATATAAATACACGAATTATGGTACCGAGGGGTGCGATAATCCTAACGTAATCGTATCGGCGGGGGCTGTGACGTTCCTCCGTACGAAATGCCCGTGACACCGGCGGTCACCGATTATTCCACGGGGTTGCTCGTAATCAGTCGACTGTTGTTTGTGGTCTACAGTTGTTTTGATTGGGTTCCAGCGGCGGTCCGCCGGTCCGTCGATTGCTTCTGGTCCGTATTGCGTTCTAACAATATGATCTAATACAAACAAATCTAGCCACATTACTTTCTCCATTCGCCCAAACAATTGTCCCCCAGTCAAACTTTGCAACCAATTATTACCTGAAACCAACCAAGTTAAATACTTAGGGCTCGTTTTCGACAAACGATTAACTTGAGAAGACCACATATTTGACAAAAGAAAGAAACTAAACTCCAGATTACATCTACCACGTCCTCTCTTACGATCAAATTTAAACTTTAAACTCAAATTCTTTATTTACAAAATGTTGATCTTTCCTCTATGGTATTATGGTATTCAAATTTGGGGTAACGCCGCCCCGAGTAACATACGAAAAATCCAATCATTCCAATCCATCTGCCTTCGCACTATTACAAAACCCCTCTGGTGTGTAAGTAACAAAACCCTTCACTCAGACCTGAGAATAAATTACGTAAACCAAGTCACTAAAGCTGCTTACCAAAAACTCCACAACAAATTTAGCTCCCATAGTAACCCTAACATTAGTTGTCTTGCTTCACAACACATCCCGGACAACCCCCCCCACGAAGACTTAAACGAAAATGGGTTAGAGACCTTCTCCATTAATAAATACCCAAGTAGGTAGCTCCATTGGGAGCCCTCCTACATCGTGCCATTTTCATGTTATGTAATCCTCTTCATCATAATTACTTGTTGTTCTTAATTGTATAGTTGTATATTTTATTAAATAAAAAAAAAAATAAAAAAAATAAAGCAATATGATCTAAGGTTTTTACTTGTATTCGATTATTAATCGATTTTCGTTAAAGCTGCGTGGACAACTAGAGCAACTGAACACGCAGCACCAGCATCTTCGACGGAACGTTACAATTTAATAGTAATGGAGACGGTTTGAGGAAAACGTTCATACATACTGTAAGGTCACAGCGCACAGTTTACAATGCTGGTTATGTTTATTTATGTGTTTTAATGTTTTTTTTATTTTTTTCAACGTACGCGAATTCGGTCAATTTACGAACTTATCGTAATCTTAGTACACAAATAAACACCGTCTATTTTCTACTACGCACGATTCGTATTTCACCGAGATGTAACGAAAAGCATATTCACATCTTTCGTGAATAACCGTGAGTTATTTCTTAGTTTAGCCGTACAATCGTTCTCTCTGTGTAGAATGGTTTGGACGAGATGTGACTTAATGAGATACGTTACTGCCATCTAGCGTTGTAAATATGGTTTCGGTTACGGCTACAGATTTGGGTGGTCCTCTATTGTGTATAAAAAAAAAATAACCAAATTTTTCAAATTACTCCCCTCTAATAAGTTCCATTACTAAAAATAATGATATAAATAACGTTTTAGACAAATCAAATAAATTTAACCCGTGCCACAACAGCTCTGAAGTTACAAATAAAGAGAAATTTTCAAAATCGTTAAGTTTTTGTTATAAAACCAACATAACTCTAGAGAAAAGAATCTCACGATAAATTATTTAGATTATAAATTTAAAGCTTTTTTAAATATTTGAACTAAAAGGTCAAAAAAAAAAAAATCAATCATAATCATTATCGGCTATCGGTCGATTGCACAAATAAATAATATGCACTTTACCCAGTACCCATATTTTGCGATTATTACCTAAAGATTATTTTTATGACTCGGACAATCAAATAGTATATTATCTACATTCTTTATTCTCTACATCACGCATTATTATAATCTATACTTATATGTTATCGGATATATCATGTCATTGTAGTCATTTTGCGATTTATTGATTAATTTCTCAGTTGACTTACTACAACGACCAGTGTCACACTAAAATTGTCGAGTATTAAATTTTCAAATTTCGTACGTCATACGTTTTATTTTAGTGACTTACAATGGTTACCAGGGATAGTTTACGTGGGTCGAAATATATTTTTTTAATTGGATATAGTACAAATCAAATTGTTGGCAGTAAATTACCATCAAACAAACAAGTTTTGTCGGTACTATTTTTTAATATGCGTGAAGTAAACTTAAATTTGCATCAAAGTGCTACATTAGTGATACAAGAAGCAATCATTTTTTGGCGGATGGCACGCATACCAACGAGAACGGAACAAAAGTGTGTGAACAAGCTGGAGGGTTTATACAAAGAGTGGAGAAATTTACAAAAATTAGAATATAGAAAAAGTGCAAATGGAAAAAAAACACGCAGTTTCTATCAAAGTTAGATGATTTATTCGACGTAGCAAATGCATTAGATTTACTGTCTATTGAGAATGACAAAGCATTTTTAATAGCCCAAAGACAGCAAGGTCGACCTGGGTCGTTGCTTGGTATCGATCAAAAAACGATAAAAAAAGAAAAAATCATAGAAGATAGCAAACAAGCGACAAATAAAAGAAAATATCGTGCCCGTGACGAACTTGAAGCTTTGTGTGCGTTTTTAGTCTATGATATTAATTTTGATTTCAATAAATGTGTAATAATATAAAATTAATTTCAGATAAAACTGTAGGACTACAGTCGTCGACGTAGTTCTGACGAATGTGACGATGTAGATAGTGAGGAATTTATACTTTTGGAAAATCACCCAAGAGATGATTACCGAGAGTTACTAGAATTAACAGTAATCGTTCTGGGTGGAAAACTTCCTAATAATATTCGATTTAAATCGCGAACAATTTCATTAAACACCGAAAGAAAAAAGCGCTTTGAGAAGTGTTTGCGTTTTTATTGTACGATTATACATAAAAGTATGGTTAGACTCACCATCTTCAATCAAAGCGCCATTACAAGACTTGAATTTTATAAAAAGTCTTTTACATTATACCTCTATAGACAAACATATATTTCAGATTGCAGTTAAAAAGTTTTGTGGACACTTTTGGTATTTATCTGCAGAATTATGTGCTTTTGCTTTTTTCGATGAAGCTGTGCCACTGGAGATAAAAAGAAAAATTGTTCATGCTCTAAACAACGACGAAAGTCCATCAGAATTAATTTCAAATGCACAACGTTTAACTATATCGCCAAAAAATGCAAATGAGTTATTAGAAAAGGAAATCGATGATTTTATATGTGTTAATACTAAAACAGTATTTAAAAGATCTTCTATCAACACCATTTTTTTGAATGAAGATCCAATTAGTTGGGAAAATAATGAAGACTATTCTAAAACTTTGTTAGTTATAAAAAAATATTCCAGTAATAAACGATGTAGCAGAAAGAGGAGTAAAACTTATAGAGGACTATAATGACAAAATTACCAAAAACGAATCTCAAAAACAATACCTTCTACAAGTTGTTAGTGATTACCGCAAAAAATATCCTGACCACAAAAAAGAAACACTTACTGCACTATCACAATAATTTGGTTTTATCATTTATAATTAAAATATATTACAGATAAAATAATTAGATAACAATGTTATTATAAATAATTATTAGTTGTATTTTAAGTTGCCTTAAATATTAAAATGTTCGAGATTATTCTTGTTTTTACCTTGTAATTAAAATATTTGAAAAAATAATAAACTTGCAAAATATTATATATGAAACAAATTGTAGAAAATGTAGTGTTCTATCATTTATATTTTAACAAATTTTTTGTAAGTATTTTTTTCCTGGAGTTGTATTAAAAAAAAATTAAAAAAATTGATAATATTGAAAATTTTCTATTTTTGTAAATTTAGAGCTGTTGTGGAACGGGTTAATATTAATGAATTTGCCTGAAATTTTTGTAGCGTTTTTTTTTAGTAATNGGGGGGGGGGGGGTAATCTGAAAAAAAATCACAAGCGAAAATAAGGATCACCCTACTACAGATATCTATAGCCGCGGTTTCGGTTCACACGGCATTACTCCTTTTCTACCTGGGGTATAGGCAATTCGAATACCACAACACAATGACAGTCCCCTAACTCCGGTCCACTAATTTTACACTCGTAATAATAATTATACCGAACAATGTTCCGTACTCGAAAACCTGGGTACTCGTGATAAAAAAATAAATATAAAATATGATGAATGTATCCCAAGAAAATTATTTATTGACATACTTCCTATAGGTATAGGCAAGTACAACAAGCATGAGTATTATTGTCCAACAACAAAAATTTAAGAAAAACATTGGAAACTATTTTATTATTAATGATTGACTCAAGGAAAAATGTTCCCGATCACTGTTCTCCTTCAAATTCCTCTAGACGACGGAAAAATTGTTCCTCTTCGGCCTGCGGGCTGCTCCATAGAAAAAAAACAATACTCGCTCGTAGAATATATAGCATAAAGAAAACACACTGTCGTCCGAGACGTAGACATAAAACCAAAATTTTTTATATCATTTATCAATATTTAGATATCATTTATATGTGTTTGATCCGAACACGGTTTCCACGAGCGTTCCGTGGGCGAAATCACGCCCGTTAAATTTAATCGATTTAATTAATTGTTATTCGCAGAAATACAAATTGTATTTATTACGTTTAAATCAGTTTAGAAAAAAAATAAAAAAAAAAAAAATATTAAAGACACTTCATAGAGCGGTTTTTTGAACACATCTAACGAATAAAATTAGAAAATTAGAAACATTCTCTGTGGAAATCGTACGAAAATCCCCCGTATGCAATCTGAGGGTATTTTCTGTTGGAAATAATTGATTCCATTTCGAAAGGAAGACATAAAACACGAAGACGGAACCGATATAAATATTATCCATGAAAACAAACGCACAAACCGCACTGAATTACATTTTTTAAGAATCACGGATCATTATATACGTTTACATCACAACTGTAAGATGCAACTAAGGAATTCGTAGTGTATCAAATACAGAATTAGTTTATTAGAGAGAAAACATTTGTGTTCAAAGTGAACTGCCCACCAAGCGGGTTGCCAAAAGACACAGCATACCAATCGATATTTAAATATGTGTATAGGGCAATTTTAAATTTACAATACAAACAGATATTACTAAATTTACGATACGAGTGGATAAAATATTAAATAAAAACTGTTATAAGACGGATTCCTTAGCGTTTAAGACTTAAAATCAATAATATCGACATTAGATAGAAATCATTTTTTCGTTAGAGATGGTTAACCGTTGTTTGCCGATATGAGATATATATCAAATTTCCGTATGCATCCTGCCTTCCTAACTTCCAACCTACAATAGTGGTTGCACCCGTCCTCATTATCCTGAGGACAGATTTTTTTTTTTTTTTAATTTTAACTGTTCCATATTAGATAACGGGATTTATTAAAGTGAATTTCTCCATTTTATGCATCTAATGGCTAAGGCACTCGTCGGTTTCGAGTTTGACGGATAGTAATTTATTTTATGGTTTGGCGCGGCAGTAGCACCGTGAGGGCCACCATATCGATAAGAATGTTATTAATGAACGTTCAGCCAAAAGCAACGAAGTTAAATAAAAAAAGGAAAAGTTCTAAAAAAAAAAAAAAATAAAATAAAAAAGACGGACACACTCGCGTGATGAACAGTCGCGTATTTTAGGTTAGGGCCGGATTGACTCGCCGGCCCCCTTCTTGAGATATATTTGCAAATCATATTTTATGTTTGTCGGACTTATAAGCGTTTCTAAATTTAATCGATAAATTAACAGAATTGCTTTCATGAGAAACGTCCGTTGTTGTTTTTTCAAGATATTCGTGTTGATAACAGATAAGTTCGATGGGACATATTAATATTTTGAATGTCGCAATTTTTACGATTTTCGTGAACATTTGATTTTGAAGCGCTTAAAAAAAAAAAAAAAAAAAAACTAACGCATTAAACTCAAATTTGTTTTTAGGCCACTAACTATAACTTATAATGCACCTGCTACACCCTGTGTTAAATTTCCAAGCGTTTTTCGAGAGTATTTATTTATTTATCGTATGTCGTATACAATTAAGTACACACAGTTTGCATAATATAAAACATACAATTTAAAGTTAATTCATATTACAAAATGGACGTGCAACTTTGATAGAAATACCAAAGAATAATTACATTATTTAAGTTTACATTTTCGTCTGATAATAAGATAAAGGAACGTATCAGAGTTTGACCACATACTTTCAGCCATCCGTTCTGCAATTTTACGGTTACGTTATTTTTCGTCACCCTTATTTTTGGGTGTAAAACCGCTACCTTCTTTTGATTTTCAAACGGCAGCCTATATTGAAAACGATATGCAGATGGAGTATTGGTTTAGATGAATTTCGAAAATGACATTTTTGATTTACGTCGACCCGTTGACGAGATATACAGGGCTCGAGGGTAGTTTTTTTTCTACCGCGGAATTCACCTCCCAGAGGTGGTGGCTCACACATACCTGCCTGCCTATATGCAGCAGGTATTTATCGTACAATGGCGTGTTATAGAAGAGACACACAAGTCCAGAATTTATTGTATCAGAATGTATAAACGAAAAATCCGTTGAACGAGTAACGATACGATTAAAATCAAGCGGACCAAAAAGACTGCGAAAAATTTAAATGTATAAATACATGAAAAATACACACAATATATTTATATAATGTACATAATGTAATTAGTTAACGCCATTCATAATTATAATTAATTATTTCTCTCGCGAAATGTATATTTTTAAAATTTCATTAAAAGATAAAACTTTTAAGCCGCCGCGGGATTACCGCGAGTTACAGACGGAAAACGTCTGCAATAAAAAACGTATATACCGTTTTATTTAATTAAAATTTGACCGAATTATTATAATATTCGTCGTCACGATTTATTACATTTTAATACTGTAATACCGGCGCACGTGGCTAGTATATTGCATACATCGAACGCCGTTTATTACGAATAAACGTCATAATGTTTTAATATTGTCATAATGTCATAATTGTTTTAATGTTTTTATTAAAAATAAAAAAAAAAAAAGGAAAATCGCTCAAGAGCCGGTATTGGGGATCGTAGCGGACACTGTTGTAGGCGAGTGGCTGGGACGGTAGGATACATAAAGCTATTTCGTTTATATCTGTAAGCAACGATTGTTTGACGAAAGGCGATTCCGAGCGCAGGTCGGTAGTACACGATTTGAAGTGCCGTAATTGTTTTTTGCGATTTTCGTTTAAATTTAATTTCAAAACGCTTATTAAAAAAAAAAAAAAAAGTCGTCCAATAATTTTGGAAATTTTCCACATCTAGGTAAGTCCAATATAAGTACCGAGTTTCAAGTCCTTAAGTGTATTTATAACCGAATTACAGTGAAAAACTCTCAAAAATTAAAAATCCCTTAAAAGCTCAAAAGTGGCTCAAAAGTTATGGCGATGATACCGTTAGAAAGTAAACCAAAAAAGCAACCAGCAAGGTATCTTGTGGGTTTTCGATCAAATCATTTTTTCCGGTAGGAAACGTCGTCCGTGTTTTTATAAAATAATGAAATCGTGAAGTTATACGTTTTCCTACGTTTTTTTTTTTTACCGCTTAAGTGCTTTTATTTAAAAAAAATGGTGTCGAAAATCAAAAAACTAATCTCTCTTAAGTACTTTCTGGATAATTCTTGAGCTTTTAGAAAAGTCGCTACACGTAAAACCGGAGCATGTTTACTCGGAAAAGACGTGTCCACAGACTAGAAAAATTAAATAAACGTCTTAGTAAAACCAATAGCTCCCTCGCTACGCTCGGAAACTGATAATGCGAAAAAAATCGAATTTATTATTGTGAACTTTAGTGTGTAATAATCGACTGTTCGTACTGAATTACCGCATAAATTGTATATTATTATACTGGGTTATTAATGTCCGTTATTTGTACACACTGACAACATATCAAGTTTAATTTATGGTGTATGCGTTATTGACAGTGGCGTAACCAGGGTTATAAATTTGGAAGAAGTGGGTCAGAGGCGTTTTTTTTTTTTTTATTTTAAACCATGGACGGAGGCGAGGGAAATTTTGTACGGTTAGGCCTCCCCAAACGGAAAATAAAAAAACTACTTAATAATGAAACGAAAATGTAACAACATGTATTATGGACACAATATGTTTTGTTGTTACATTCGTGCACTTGTTACGTTCATCTGACGGGCGACAGTTGCATGTTTTTGGGAGAATTTTGAGCAATACAATGATGCAGTCATCATTTTCGTTTATGTTTTTCTTTTTTCTTTATATCGGATATTTGTTAGCTATGACTATATTGAATCCATTTTCTGGCAGTGTTCTCCTTTAAACACGTTTTCACACGGTTTGGCGTTGAAAACGTTATTTCAAGAGCGGAAGAAATAACCTCAAATCATACGGTTTCTACACACGTAAATATGGCCCACTGGGGTTATGGTCTCTTAGCCAAAGCTCTCCCCTCCCCCTTTTCACGTGTCCAGAAATGTATTTCGGGGATGGCTGATAGCAAAGGAATATTTACCGGAGAAAAGGAGAGGGGGGTTACATGGGTGATGTACCTTTAACCCTTTAATAATTTAATAAGTAAACCGGCGTCATAATATTTAGTATGTAATTTTGTACGTTATTTATTTAACATAATTAGCTTAGGTCTATACTCGAATACTGTGCTGATACTCAAAAGTTGCCAACGATTGCGACATACGAATAATATTCTTGACAGTCGTTGATATCACGGCTGTAATTGATTGATGATAATCGTTTTTTTTTTTTATTTTTATAAATACCGATCTGAGGCCCCAGATTCTAAAACCAGCCATAAAAATAACTGCGTAAATCTTAAATTTAAGAGGTGCGGAGACCGTTTAAACCATAAATACTCATAAATACACTCTAGGCCATTATACGTTGAACTATTTTGTATTCATATACAACCAAAATCGATAGGCCGAGACCCATTTGCTTTTTGGAAGTAAACTGATTCTTGGTTTAAAAAAAGGTTAGAAAATCGAGTCCCAGTCCCCCTGGGTTTAAAAAGAAATATATAATTTTTCGGTTAGTCAAAAGTAAAAAGGATTCTTCAAATTGTTTTTAGAACATTAAAACATAACTCAAGGCTGGGCATTAACGGGTTAATATGTTAAAGCTGAGTCGATTTAATTTATTAACTTAATGAATTAATTTTTTTGAACTATGAACTTAAATGTTAAATTGAGAAATACAAAGAATTAACTTATAAGTAACCACAGTTCATTTTAAATTAAAACAAGTTTAGTTGATTTCAATTTATATTTGTATGTCTCATATAAATAAATACATTATTATTATTATTAATATAATTTTATGAAAATTTCAAAATACAAATTGTTATGAATGTCTGTAATTGTATACTGTTGTCACCGTTCTGTGGTTGTAGGTAGAATATTTGGCCATTAATCGACAATTTTGTGTACATTAATTTTTTTAATTAACTTAACCCGAGTTAAAAAGTTAATTTTAACTTTTGGTTAACTTCTAAATTAGACGGATTGATAGATTATTTCAAATTATCTTTTAATTATTAAATTTAACTCAACTGAGCTGAAAAAATCATTATCTTGCCCAGCCTTGGAATGTAACTACTATAAACACTATCACTCTCACTCTACTGGTATTTAACCCTAAGATTTCGCAGTTTCACATAATATTCGCTTCATTATTTTCTATATAGCCTCTTCAGTCCTTTCTAGTTCGTCAGTTCCGCATCAGAAATCGTCTGGTTGGTACATCACGGTCTCGGTCGTCCTCGGCTTCTTTGTCCGTTTGTCCGCACTTCTATTATAACAGCACGTAGAAGCTCACACGCGTGTCCAATCATATTTTATCGTCTTACTTGTATCGCACCTACTGAGTATCTTTCCGGTTTCGTTAACTTTTTTCAGTATGTATGTTCACTTAACATTATCTTTTTGGAAAACAGTATATTATTATAATATGGATAGGTGATGGACTAAAATAAATGTAACAATAGTAAATTAACACAATGTACAGCATATACATATATATATATATTTGTAAAATGTTTATTTTATTTTTTTTTTCAATTTTAATTTGGTCAAATAATTTTTTCATAAAAAAAATATAATGTATTTTATATGTTTTCGTGTAACGATGCCATAATAATATTATACTCGTAATTCGTATGCCATCCGAATAATTTGTACAACGGTAGGTATATAATAATAAGATAATAATAATATATGATTCAATGAAAATGTACACTATGAACATGGCACAAATGGATTAACGATACGATCTACTTTCTTTTTCTGTAGTGGGACCTATAACAAAAAAAAAAAAAAAAAGACTGACATACTTCGTACGTGGGTGCATGGGAAGTTGGGTAGGCAGGATACAAAATATAATTGCGGTGAACTTCGTGATAAAATAACGATTCTCGTTAAAACACGCGGTTGTGTACACATTAATACGCTGTTTAAAAATCGAACAAATAACGGGGAACGGAAAATATCAAAGAGATTAAAAAAAAAAAAAAGACTGACATACTTCGTACGTGGGTGCATGGGAAGTTGGGTAGGCAGGATACACACGGGAATTTAATATATATCTGTAAGCAACGGTAAACCATTGCTAACGAAAAAATGATTCTGAGCAGAGTTCAGTTGATAATACCAGCTTTTTACCTACATTTCTTAACAATGGGCGTTTCCGTGACGACAATGATTGTTTACAAAATTTAATAATAACAACAAATTAACAAAAACGGTTGCCAATAACAACCTTATTTCGAATCTTTCAATGTTTTTTAACCTGAAGAACCAGATTTTCCTCATTATCTCGAATATTAATGAGGATTTCAAAGAAAGTTACTTCTTCAAAGTACCACCCAGAGAATATTTCCTTTCAGAAAAGATGCTATATTTGATAATCGGAGTAAGCTTTTTGGTAGAAAAAAATGTTCACATAAAAAAAAAAAAAAGAAATAAACGTCATTGCAAAACCAATAAATTCCAAGCTCAACTTAGAATCTGAAAAAGCCGTACGAATTGATATGTTATTGCGATGCATATAAATACGGTAACCACGGCTAAACATACGCGACTGTGAGAAAATAAATAAAAAAATCTTGACGGTTTAATACGGCCGTTTTTCTGACGCACCTGGTAACCAACATGATATTAATATTATTGTTCTCGACATGTAAATCGGTTTTCGATTGGTTTTATTTTCAGTTCGAAACGTAGCGAAGAATGTATTGGTTTAACAAATAATGTTTATTACTATTTTTTTTTTTTTTTTTATTCCGTGAGCAACTCATCAACCAGAAGTCTTGCTCTGATGTATCAAGTATAGCATCTTTTTTGAAGGGAAATTCTATTTAGTTGAGACATTAAGAAGGACAATTTTTGATTTTCCGAGCGGTTTTCATAATAATTGGGGAAAAACGGGAAACATTTACGAAATGTATGATTTTCAATTTTGTTTTTTTGATGCAATGCGGTTAAAAATATTCGAAGAGACTTGAAATTCGGACAGAAGACTTCTATGTGCCTTTTCTCGAATGATAAATATGTTTTCAAACTATTTGAACTATTTTTGAGCCATTTATAGACATTTTTTAATTGCGAGTTTTTACGTAATTTATATTGGATAGGTACTCTGTGGATAAAATTATTAAGCTGAACACTAATGATTGTGAATTTAACAGGAGGTTCATAATAAATCGCACTTTGTGGTGAAAAAAAATAGATTATTGAGTTTAATAAAGTATTTTTTTTAATCACTTTTTTTTTTTTTTATCAAATTTTGATTAAAATGTTAATATGTAAAATATGTATAACCGAATTTCAATCCGAATCGTTTTTCGTTAGCAATGTTTTATCGTTGTGTACAAATACAAATCGAATTCCCCTTTATATCCAACCTTCTCAACTTCTCGTCTACAACAGCGGCCAATCCGTCGTGCAATGTATGTTTTCATTCTAAAGCCCGGTTTATATCGGGTTTAAATTTTTGACGTATTTGATCGAAAAGTTTGATTTTCGTTACGGCGATCGAGCAAATTTTATTTCGGTGGTTTATATTATTATGCTTCATAATTTGAAATCATTTAGCGTAGGGAGAATTTTTAAAAGTTAATTGATATATACGTCGTTATTGGGGCAGACATATATATAAATATGCCCGGGTGCACCCTTAAAATCTTTATATACACTCGAAGATAATGTGCATTATAGTTACTGAAATATGTCGTCCTTTAACGTTTAAAAAAAAAAAAATAAATCTATAAATTAGAATGTATCATATTGTTCAGATGGGTAAGATCCGATCTACTGTCACAGAGATTACGGCATCCCCGGTTAGGTTGGCTCCTGTCAACGGAACTCTACAATTAATTACTTCAATGATTGTTTGTGTGTATTACGAATTTCAACGGGCTTTTTTTACTTAAGACTTATATAAAAATAAACTATGAAATTACGCTCAACTTTACCGCTTTACCACCGAGTACAACATATGACGAACCTCGTTTCAAATTTTTTTAGCATAATAATATGCATACATCTTTGACATGAATCAAACAAATTTTATCCGCATAAAACCAAACGAGTTTTCGTGAATTTGAAATAGCTATTTATATCTAAAAGCAAAATACTAGAAAATTTCAAAAATCGTCTAGAAAATGCTAGTCTAAGTATTCAGCAAAAATGCCAGGTCTTCAAGATTATTTTTATCGAGTTACAATGTATTGACGGAACTTTTTTGAACATTTGACATTCGGA
Organism: Cinara cedri; assembly: GCA_902439185.1. Lineage (NCBI taxonomy): Eukaryota > Metazoa > Arthropoda > Insecta > Hemiptera > Aphididae > Cinara > Cinara cedri. The sequence goes on from CABPRJ010000023.1 coordinate 348,077, forward strand.
ACAAGACAAAGATCGTTGTTTACTCTCTATCTCAAAAGTAAACCCTTAAACACGGTTTGCACGTGGTTTTCGGTATTTTTCGAAACGAACATTGGATTTTATATTGTTGATTTATGGGTTACCTTGGTGACACGAACGGAAAAAAAAAACGGTTATTATCGGTCAATTTGGTCGTCACGGGCAAAGAAATACACTCTTTTTAAAAGATAAATTACCGGGCAGTAACAGGCAGACACGTTAGATTGAAGTTAGATCTGATTTCTGTTTTCGATAGGATTGAGCCCGCGGAAAATATCGGGTAATTTAGCTAGCCATTATATAAATGCTTTTATACAGAAACTCGCTGTAAATCCGACAATCCCAAATAATAGGCATTAGGTATATCATAGAAATGGATCAAATGTGTTTTGTTTTTTTATTTCATTGCGAATAGGCAATTCCGAAGCTGTATAAACTGTATACGTACTCCTTCTCGACGCACGTCAGTGAAGATTCGTCCACGACACTGTCCTCGCCGCAGCTGATCAACCTGGGGTGACCGTGCACGCAAGTGATAAGCCTGTGCGAGTCTCCGGGAAGCGCGAATCTCGGGTACGGTTCGAATTTGGCCGAGATCGAGTGCGGGTCGATTTTGTCCGGACAGCTGAATCCGATTATATCTGCGGAAATTACATTAAAATAATCATCGATATTATTACCGCACAAGTCACAATAGGCGTGTTGTTTTGGCGATGCAGTTTTCGTTTTGTTTATTACTGTACAGTATGAACATCCGCGCGACTGTCGTTTATAAACGTTTACCGGTTTGGTTTTCAAAAATAAAAGCGCAGTCAGTTATTAAATAATTGCAGTAAACAATATCGCCAAAAACGTTTGTTCGCTAAACTACAGTGACCGGGACGCTCAAAACTGTATCGCCAAAACGAACGCGTTCAGCGTTTACGTATGCCGTTGAAGAAGCGACGAGACGGGAGGCATGCAGGATAAGGGGTCACAGATGACAGAGAAGAAAAAATGACTATGTCGAGGTGGAATGTTGGTGGCCGATAAGAGGACCACGATATAAACGCGGTATACTCACCGGCGGGGCTACATCCCAAGTCGACCAATTCGTCGGGCCAGTTGCACTTCTTGATCCTGTCGTCGTACGCCAGACCCGGTTCGCAGGGCAGTTTGTACGGTGAACCGTGTTCGCATTTCACGTAGTCGGTGCTGCAAGCGGAACCGTCCGAAAACAGACCGAACTGGTATTCGCATCCCGGCGAGCTGATCGGCACCACTGCGGTCGACACAAAAAGTTTACGTACATATTGTTATTATATTATTGTAGCTGTAAATTTCATAATAAGCATCTCGTGTTTGATAGGAAAACGCCGGGTACGATTTTCGGAGCTGTAAAACATACCGAGACCCAACGAGTAGAGAATGAGGAATCGCGAGGAACTAGAACATTGCTGTACGTCAGAAATCAAACATCGTATAAGTCATCTGCAGAAGAATACGCGATTAAAACGATAGACAGGAACAAGCCCCGATTTACGTGTGTGCATGCGGTGCACGAGCACAAGACCCCCCAAATTCTTAGGGTTCCCTTTTCATTCTACGAGAGAAAAAAGAAAAATTGTAATTTTTAAAGATATTTCAGGTAGACATACGACTAAGTATTGAATAAGCAATTATTGTTGAATAGAATTTAAACATATTATTTAATTTAATTATACTAGCTGTGTATTATTTTCTGCAGCACTGGAATATACAAACATTTGAATGTGTTTTTCTTAAACGCAAGAAAAACTGAACTGTTCGTTATGACATTTTCTTCTAAATTTTTGCTTGTTTTTAATTTTAATTTAAAAGACGCACCAAAGTAAGCAGTTCTCAAGGCCTCTATTTCTTTTAATCAGGCCCTGGTCGGGGTACAGAAGTCAGTGTTGCGCTGGAAAGGGACACGGCACGGAGAAGACCCCCGGAAAGACCGAATGATGAGGTGGTAAGCCGTGGTCACGAAGGTCTTGGACAAACAGGAAAATCAGATTGAAAGGCTCGATTATCATTTATTGTGGATACTTGAGGGCGTATGGGTGCAATCACGTGACGGGTTGGTCCTTGGGGCCGTTTTCGCATCCCTAAGAAAGTCTAACTGTTAGGCGTGAGCGCAATAATTACGTTTGTCACTCTCGAGGTTTTTACGGAGAAAAAAAATTTAATAAAAAATCGGTCCGCGTAAAGACGAAATACCGCGAGCGAACGCTATTACACGCTGATTTTAGCCCCCCTTTTTTTCCGATTGTGCGCGCACCACTATAGGAATACGTTTTACAATAGCATATCGCGTGTGTATTACAAATAATACCACAGTACGTAATGTTGTGTCGATCTCGGCGCGAGCGATTTGCCAATAATTTCATTTTTAGTCGTAATCATATCACACGAAAATCGCGTTTAGGCGCGCTGATGTAACGTCGCAAAAAAATAATAATCGTGCACGTAAATGACGAAATATAATATTTCGCACACCGGTGGTTGGTATTCATAACGCCACGAATACAGGACGTTTATACGAAATCGAATTACGAGTATGTATACCGGGTGATCCATTTAAGAGGGTACGATCATTATCTCGGAAAGTATTAACTTTTTCCGGAATATGTTTCCTGGAACATTTGAAAAACAAGCTGCTCTATAATTTCACGTTAACGTTATTTTTTGTCACCCTTATTTTCGGGGGGGGGGGGGGAAAAACGACTACGTACTTTTGATTATCCAACGGCGAAAGTGGTTCGTTATTAACACGCCTCTACTCCGGTCCAACCGAAACTTAAAAGTGAAATACCTCGTCAACAGATCGGCGGAAATCAAAATTTTCAACACTCAAATATATTTTAACTAATACTCCATCTATTTATGTGATGTTTAATACGGGTTGCCATTGGAAAATCAAAAGTAGATAGTGGTTTAATGCCCGAAAATAAGGGTAACGCAAAATGACGTAAATATAAAATTACAGAGCACCTTGTTTCTTGAATGTTCTAGAAAACGGATTCCTAGGTAATCAGCGTACCGCACTTAAACGGATCAACTGATAATATTTTTTTTGTAGGACGATTGAAATAAATGTAAGACCGAGTTTCTTGCGGTAAACACAATCGTGTTGTACAACGATAATACACTAATTAAAAATATCTACACGGATAGTTTCGGATAGTTACGCTCATGTATAATAACTATACAACAATATATTTTTTAATTAATTAGATATACAGATGGGAGATAATTAACGACTTTTTATTAAAACCGAAAAAAAAAAAAAATCATAATTTTTTTATTATCTATACCGTAATGATTACACTGTTTACAGTGTTAAAAGTGTACCAGATTCATACACCAGGTCTGGCAAACGTATGGATTCAAAAATCAATATTATGATTTATGGCGATTCGATAATATTAGGTTTTATCGATATCGATAAAACGCAACGCTGCCGGTAAATAACGACGGTTATAGTGTGTAATAATATAAACTCGAGTGTGGCGATCTGGTCTCGAAAAAAATGAACTAATAAATAATTTAATAGGTATAGTTTCTGACTGCGTCATTGGCGAACGGTTTTTTTTTTTTTTTTTTTTTAAAAGAAATAATTTAATAAAATGCCAGGGGCCTCACTCCAACCCCCTCGCCTCCTCCCCACCCCGGTTAAATAGTCTAATAATAGACGGACGTTCACTTTGTTTCCGCGACGGTACAACACCCGGTGGCGGTTCGCGCAGAAAATAATACGGTCTAAAGTTCCAAACATAATATTCTGTAAGAGCATAAAAGCATAAAACGAAAACGACATTGACGTTCGGATTTGTGATATACGCGCTAAAACATCGCGAGACATTCTCTTACTAACGGGCGTTCAATATGCACGGGAAACGGCATCCGCGAGAACAACCGCGAATCTCCTGCGCCAATACGCTATAACGCATCACTTTGTCGAAATCTCTTATAAGTTATCGTTTTACCAATGTTATTATGTTATAACGTTCATTTATTTTCATAGCTATGCATTGTTGCGTTACATCGACGCGTGCCGTTGAATCAATAGCAACGGCGGCGTATATCAACGTATTAATATCAACTGTGAAACATCATTTCGTATATACGGCTACGTGGACAAATCCCGAGTCGAAGACCGCAGCCGTCGATAGCCATCACTCGCGCGCGGACGAGAAAACGGCAGTGAGAAAATGCTCTGAAATATCGAAAATTAAATAACAAATCGCGATGTTACAAAAATGTCCCAACGTACGGTGGCGGATACAATAATAAAAATATATCCGCCTCGTGGATACACGACATAGTGGTAACTGATAAGAGATTTCGGTATGGCGGTAAAGTACAGAAGCGCATGCGCAGAAGGTTCACGGTTCGATACTGTATTTAGACGCGTCTAACGGTAATATTTTCGTGGAGTCTGTCAGGTTAGATTAGGACCTGGGCGGTCCTGGGGAACGGGGACAATCCGGGCGGCGTAATTATCGGGCGATTCGAATGGGCTGTCCTTGGGCCATTCTTTTTAATTTACGCACGTTTCCCTTCCGCCCCGGGGGAAATTCTATTGCCAATCGTTTTTTTCTAGTGCGACCAACGTACGTTCAGCTTTACGGTTGCCGCAATCGACGGCCCAGTGATAGTTGCAGTGATGATAGGCGGCCCCCTTGCCGTCGTACAGCAGACCGTTGCCGCATTGTTCCAATGTCAACGTGCCGTTCGTGCACAAGTAGAACTGGTCGCAGTAATCGGGATGCGGGTACGTCTGTTCGCCGTGCTGTTCCGGACACTGCGATGACTGTTCCGCGCTGTATCCCTGGCTCTGGATCGCTGTAAAAATGCATAATGCAAACAAATTAATAAAATAGAAATAAAAATTATCGACAGTGTTCTCCAACCTTAAAATAAAATTTAAAATTTGAATTTTATATCGAAAAATGACCCGGAACCTAAAACATGCTCTAAAATATTGAGAAAACTACTATGAAATACTGAAACATTTTCATGAAAATGGAAAATAAAATTTCTTGTTCAGTGTCGATTGTTTCTATTGCGAAAGCAGATTCGATAGTTCTCTTTCACAATCATTATCACTATTGAGATTCGCACTAACCGAAACATGTCGAAGTGATAGCAGTGATAAAATGGTCTATGACTGAGTAGTAACACCATGCGTTATTTCGTGTCGTGTATATCTTTAGATTCTGAGTGGAGTGAAGAAGCTTATGTTTTCACAATGATGTTTATTTTATTACATTCTTTTTTCTGTGAACAACTTTTCTACCAAAAATATTATTTCGATTTTCAAGTGTAGCAATTTTCCTGAAAGAAAAACTGACTGGCGTAGTACTTTAAAGTGGTCAGTTCGTTGGAAAAAGCCGAAAATAACCGAGGGAAAACGGGAAAATGTACGAAATGTAGATATAAGTTAAAATAGAAGACGTCCTAGGATAACGGAGACGGGTGCAGCTACTGTTATAGGTAATTTAATGTACGGTCTGACGTATACTGTGTTGTTGACAAAGCGACACTATCAACTGGGCTCTGCTCAGAATCGTCTTTTCGTTAGCAACGGTGCTAACATAGATGAGAATCCCCTCACAACTTCTCGCCTATAACAGTGGCTGTACCCGTCCCGTTTAGCCTAGGACAGCTTTTTTTTAATTGCAGTTATAATGTCGACTGATACAAAATCTGGAGCTCGCTGCTATTAGAGCGGTTGATTAAATAATATCAATTCGTTTGTACAAAATAAAAAGAAGGAGAGGCAGACTCGAAAAAGGGAACGACAGTATGGGTGGTCCAGCGGAGAAATTATTCGGGCTCATCAAATAGACTCACACGGAGCTAGTCGAGCTGAGTGACAGTATGTAATAATGTCTAGAATACATAGAATACGTCACGCCATGATGATCAGCTTATAGAGATCGCACTCATAAACCCAACTCGCCCCCTGCGCCCCACCAATAAACGTCCGAAATTGTTTTTTTTTTTTTTTAAATTAGTAAAAAAAACCCCAGCACCCAGCCCCCAAACCACGGAAATAATAACTCCCGGATGCGCCGCCGCAAGTGGCCCGCAGTCTCGAAGCGACGGCGGCGGCGTCTTAAATTTTTTCCGCTCGCCCGCGTCTCTGGCCGTCCGGTCCCCGTCCACGCGGTTCGGACCGCGCGCGCGCGAAATAACCAGTTTGCGGCCGGGGTCGGGGAGGAACGCGCGTCGTAACATTATCGTCTCGTTCCGTTCGGTTTTTTTTTTTTTTTTTTTTCAGACCGCGCGCTCGACTTTCACCCGTCAGCGGCAGCGAAAACCGCTCGGCGCGCCCGTAGGAAAACAAAAAAAAAACGTAAAATATTATCGCGCCCGACGGGTCGCGGGTTGGGTCGGGTTAGGTTGCGGGCGCGCGCGTTACCGCACCGCCGCGGGCGATAACAATACGCCTACGGTTTCGCGGTCGCGCGGCACGGTTACCCGCGCGGTCGCCGTAATTCATTACGGTAATGCGTTACGATACCGTGTCGTGCGCTCTTGTTTCGCGTTATCGCGCGCGCGCCCGGATCGTTGCCCGCGCCCCGAGGCCCTTGGCTGGCCGTTTCCGTTCCGATCCGCAACGTCACGGGTCCCGCGGTACGGCCCACGCGCATTCGCGTGCGCGCGCTGTACGCGGCGGTCGGTTGCTCAACCGCCGTCGGTCTCGCGGCGTTTTTCTTTCGTTTTTTTTTTGTTTTTTTTTTTTCCTTCTCTTTCATTCGAATCTGACGCAACTTTCCGTATCACAATAGCGCCGCGTTTTTATGCGGGCCACGTACGACGGCGGTCATAACGCGCGGGCGATTATAACGGCGCGTATTACACACGCCAATAGCGTTGCCGGGGCTGCGAATTTAAACGCACGACGAAAACCCTCGAAAACGCGATTAAACACGCATTTAAAGTCTCAAAAAAAAAAAAAAAAATGCAATATAAAACGGTTTTTGATTTGATTTCTACAGTTATTTAATACAAAAAAAAAAAAAAAAAAATTATAAGTCGATACCTGCAACATTGCCTCATTTTGTTGAATCCTTTCCATCACCTAACCCCGCATACAGCTTGTGTAAAATATTATTTTATAAAATATAAATTTGACGCGTATACAGTCTGTGTGAAACAAGAAATACGCGTGTAAAGATGTCAGTCGACGGAATTCGATTAAAAATACCGGATTATGGACTAGAAAGGAAAATAAAACTTGAAATGTCGAAAAAACGGCATGGAAATTAAAAACGTTAAAAAATGCAAAATAAAAGTTTCACAAACAAATTGTTTTCAACGAATTCACAGCCCCCAATTATCGTTAGACTGCCCGGGGTCGATCGAAAATAATGTTTATAAATTATATGAACGACATTTTGTTTTACTTGACCGCGTTCGAAAATTTCTTACATTCAAGGGGGACGGTGCATGCCTAAATCGATACCCGATATCGGCGGTGTCGGGGGTTGTTTTATTGTTTTTTTTTTTTTTTTTTTTAAAACCGATATTTCCGCGGAAAAACGGCTCTGGACTATATAAGACGAAAACTTAAAAAAAAAAAAAAATAATAATCGAAATAAAGAAATACTTTGGCCGGGGAGGACCCCGCGCGGAAGGCGGCTGCCCGTCTCTCCCGCCTCCCCCGTGCGCACCCCTGTACAACGTACCTGTATAATTCGTACTGTATAGAGAACGTCATTTCAACCGATCAATTTGATATCCGCATGACGCAATAACGCGATCGACGGTGCCGAGCGCAATGTCATTTCGATAAAAAAAAAAAAAAAAAAAAAACGTGTTTCAAACGAGACAATTCTCGACTACGCCCTATACGCGATATTATAATGTTATGGTTATTACGACCGGAATACCGGGGGAATTGTCGTCGGCGCCGACAAACTGCTCGCGAATTTGCATTTTAAAACGACCTCAACGGCCGCGCATAGCCTCCGCTAACGGCGGAGGTCGTACGCGGCACACATTTTGTTCGATGTTCCGGAATGGGTGTACGAGTAATACATGGCGATTTTGTTTACCACGAACCGGCAGTTATCTCGGAATTCTTTAAGCCGATTTTGTTTCTGTTTTTTTTTTTTTTTTTTTTCTAACCGTTACCGGCTCGTTTGAGTTTTATTTTAAAGCCGTTTTTAATTTTTTACCCCTACTCCGTGTACCTTAAACGAGCACGTACTTTGTACACACATTGTAATAAACGGTACGATCTCCTGTGGGGGGGGNGGGGGGGGGGGGAGGCGAGGGAACAGTAGGTAAAACGCTGTTTTCAATGTATAATATAGAGCCGCGGTAACGCGATAATAGATCGATCGCGATGGCCTCTGTCATGAGGGTTTGTACTACACTGTCGCCATGCGAACAATACACTATCACGAACTATCGCGATAGATACTTTCATGCATGCGTTTCGGTTCTGCATCACGATAATGATAGCAGCTATAGTAATAGTATTGTATCATAGCGCGACCGGAAACGTTTGTATTTTTCACGAACGATAGCGAAACGATGGCCGAATCGTTCGGTTCCTAACGGTTCACCGTAATCTATTGTAACAGAATGTGAACGAATGTCACTATCACTTAAACGTTTCTCCGTGCGGACGACAGTGAAAGTAAACTGTCGTGTTACGCTATCGCGACGGCAGCTCTTTAAAGCACGTGCAATCGCCGTCGGTCGTCGTCTGCGAAAATATAACAGAAAAATAAATGTACGAATTGCGGCGTTTGATGCGAAAATGCTCGTTCGTCGGGGCCGCACCCCGGATACAGCGTTGACGTCGTCCGGCACGACGAAAAAGGCCGCGCGATCGTTTTCGGCGCGACCGTCGCGACACGGTGCGGGGGATTCAGAACGCCGGAGACGATAAACAGCCGGAGTCGGACAACGCGAGATCGGGCGACCCGTGCGTCCGTCGGGCGTCGGGCGCTTCGACCGCCGGAACAATGACAATAATTATAATAGTGACGGCGGGCGAAAAATGAACAAACAATCACAATAATAATAACGCCGCGACCGTTTCGCAGCAATAAGTGTTTACGATTTCCGTGCTCGCGGGGGAAAAAAAAAAAAGACACGAAAACTGCGCGCAACGCGTATAACAATACCAACGCACAAACGTACCTGTTGCTTTGAGCAGAATCACCGCGGACAGCGCCCAAAAGACGTTCGTGGTCGTCGCCATTGCGAATGTTTCGGTTGTTTTTTTCGGGTTTATCAATTTGTCCGCGCGGGACGGACAAAACTATCGCGACGAACGGAAATACGCCTGGCGATATTGTTGTGCTGTTACGTGGCGGCGCACGGTGCGTGTGTAACGTGCACGGTTACGTTTACGTTATTGAAAAATATCGCGCGTCCGGCCTGTCAGACGATCGGCGGCGGCTTCTGCGGGTAAACTGTATGGCCGTGTGCGCGCGCGTCGCACAGAAAAATAATGAAAACAAAAACGGTCGAGGAAAAAAAAAAAAAAAAAAAACCCGAAGAATAATTTAAACGCACGTGACAAATGTGTTATATGTACGCGTGCGGCACGCGCCTTTCACCGGCAGCGGTCCAATCAAATCCCCAAACCTCCGCGACGCCGCGGCGGACCGAACGATCTTGAACCACTCTGCGGACCGGCGGCCGCGCACAACGTTACGGCGTCTCCGGCCGCGTATCCTTGCAATTACAATTGCTATTGCTATTGCTATTTGTTGCTATTTGTTGCTATTTGTTGCTATTGCTATTGTTGCTATTATTACTATTATTACTGTTTTAACACGTTCGGCGAACAACGCGGCCACTCGTTTTTCCGACGACGCCCCGGGCCGCCGTTCTGGACGGGCCTGTTTTACTCGGGCGCGGATCCCAGGGGGAGGGACGGCGGCGGCTAAGGGTCTGTGTCTACACTTGTCAAACAGGTTGTACGGCTTGTCGACAACTCATCATGTCACGCAATAGCCCTCCCCCCACCTCCCGCCCAACCATCCACTCCGTTCGCGATTTCTGGATCCGCGGCTGCCCGTACCGGGCGATCCGTTCGAGCGCGCTGCACCGCTCGTCGTCGTCTCGCGGAAAGTATACCGCGCTGACTTACGTAGATACGATATCGGCTACAACACGCGGATCATCGAGCACTGAACTCTTCTTTTTTTTTTTTTTTTTAAAATATGAATTTAGTTATATTTTCATATTGACGAACAATACGTACGTAAATTAAAAACATTTCACTTCTTATCTTCATCGTCATTGCGCTGTTAAATTGCTATGTTGATTAAGCGAACGAACCAGACTAATTTCTTAATCAAAACAACACTCGGTTATGAAAATAGGATAAAGAATTTCATCTGGAGACAATGGAATATCACGCTCACAACTGATTAGCATTCGATACTATGCCCGTAGCTTTTAATTACGATACATGGTCTGTAAGGTGCCTACCACTGACCCGCCACTCCGCATTTGTAGGGGCGCTTAGCATTACGTTTTAATAATAACGCTCCACTACTCCGCCCCCAACATAAAAATGAAATATACCGTCAATATATATTGACGGAAATCGAACACGTCAAGTTACTTCATCGCACTTAAGATCATCCTGTACACAAAAGTCTTGTGCGTTCAACCCGAACCGTCAAACCGGTTAAATTCGAAATCCGGATTTAAAAAAAAATAATTAATAAAAGTTATAGGGCAGGTACGACTGTCAATACTGGCGTTCAAATAACGATAAAAACAATAAAAAAATCCCTTCTCCGATTCGTCCAGATCCGGCATTCCGGATTTATATTTCGGCCATGATATTATAATCGTGTTTAATATTTGGATTAATGCGGAACCGCCGTACACGTTTTCCAATCTGCGCTTTGGACTCGTCGAACTTCTGCGCATCACTAGCAGTGGCCGTATTTCATCGCCGGTTTTTTCTTGTTTTCTTCGTCTTCAATTTATCGCGTAGAAAATGTTATATTACTGTACGTCAGCGCGGAAGATAAATACATTATAACAATCTGCAGTTTAACGATCTCGAGCTGTTAATTTAATCTGCTGCTGTTGCTGCGGTTGGATCCGCGTCGAACCAATGCATTCGTGCACTGCATACATGCAGGGCACTAATCGTGTATTTGTTTAACGTGTTTAAAATTTAACACTTGCACATTTTTGTGTAGAAGAAAGCGGCCGCCAAATAATACCTAGTATAATATAATAGATTATTAAAGCGAAGGCAAACTTGATTTTAATCATTATACAGGCTTGAAAACCGTAAAAAATTGTTTTATAGACAGAATGTTTTTTTTTTTTTTAATTTATTTTTTATGATGTACCTATTCCGCAAAGTGATTTCGGCGGTGAAACCGTGTAGTAATAAGTAGGTAGGTATTGTTATTATATACCTATACAGCAATGGTTCTCGATTTTTTTAGGACCGCGACCCAAATTTCCCCCCTGAAAATCTATCGCGACCCGCGTGATTTCACTTTTCAAAAAGTGATTATAAAAAACTAAATTTGCTTATCACTTTTCTTATTTATTATTTTATAAGTTTTGTAATTAATATGATTTTAAAAAATGCATTTTCAATAATGATGTGTATGCGAAGTGTGTGCTTGTTTTCTGCTATGGTTGATAACAGCGCCGATGACGATGTCAATCTTATCTATTTTCAAACGCTCGGGGTTCGATAATTGTAACTTGTTCGGTGTTTGTTTTTGATGTCTATCATTGCCGAAAATCCAACTTCATACACGTATACAAAGATGAGAATGGGAATAGTATTTTTATAGCTTCAGCCGAAAAAGTTTCGAAAATTCACTCGCCACTCACCAGTGGATCGCGACCAACAGTTTAAGGAACGCTACACCAGTGGTCCCCAACGTGCGCGGCGCACCACCCCCTTGTAGGATTTTTTTAATTTTGAGGGGGGGCTATTCTACTGTGACTTTTATTGTTGAAAATAATTAACTATTATCAAAAACATTTATATTATTGTTAAAACTATAATAGCAAATTCTTATTAACTCATTGCAATGAAGTGTATATCTGCGTACAATAAAAAATAATTTAATATTTTTCACACACTACAATGGTAATAAACTAGCTTTTATCCCATCGTATCAATGTCAATAATTATCGTTTGGTCCCATTTTCATATGGATATTTTCGAAAATCGTAAATTTGCATTTATTGCATAAAGTTATATTTTAGTGTGCGTGCACGTTAGTTATACTTATTCGTAAGCATGATAAAATTTTTGAGCACGAAATGTGAAGAAAATATGTATTTTTCACTTTAATTGAAACGTCGGTTATACAAACTAAATTTTAATTAATTTATGGCGGGGGGAGGGCCGTGTGGGGGTTTTGAAAGTTTAAAAGGGTCGTTGAGTAAACACTGCGCTACAGTATACAGTATACACTCTACAGATACTTCTAAAAAGAAATTTCCGAACGAGTATTCTTTCTTTTTTTCGTGTATTATTATATTATATTTAACACTTTTTAGACATTTTGTCATAATAATGTATAGCTGATACTGGCCGTTTTCGTTTTAGGTATTTTATATTTTAACGAGAACGAAACTTGTAGGTACTTAAAAATGTGTATCATTTACATGGTACAACAATACAAGTTAATAATAAATAACGTAGTTGAAATATAATATTACAACGTATGCGTTTTGGAACAAGGTTATTAGGTTTATAACGTTAAAGCAAATGCAACTGTTGTACAACTGTGCCCCGGAGATAAAGGACACCATGTCCACTTTTGATGATATTGAGTTAGCCCTGTGTCCTTGCTATACTTTGCTCTATGTAAAGATAGGGTACCACGTCCGGTTATTATAAATAACGGAAATAAGACAATGGAAAATTAAGTGCCACAATTATGTCCAAAGGTGTACAACACTAAATCTACAAAGGATAATTTTTTTTTAGAAATGATCAAAATCTAATATTAAAATTAGTCTTTCTACATTGTAAATAATACTAATAATGATGTGTTAAACTTCCGTAAAGCAATTCGTATTCGTCACGAAGAAAAACAAACGTACAGATGAAAATAATCGAACATTTCTCGTGTAAAATTAATATTTTGTGACATAGTGTCTTTTACTTCCCGGGGTACACGTACAAGTATTAATTTTTAATACTTGTTTATTCGACAAATTGACCATTGTTCATCTGTTATTATCGAGTTGAGCGGTTTTAGTCAAAAATGTGAAAAGAAATATATTAAGTATACTATACCGAGACAGTCGACTATACCTATACTTAATAAATTATTGTGTACAACGTGTAAATAGATCGAGAGAGATAGATAGAGAGAGAAAGTGACGGGACAAGTAGATAACACAATCGTTATTACTTTAAAGTAAACTCTGGTCCGCACGATTTTAGTTTAGGTTAGGTTTGAGTACTGTGCACTGTTTTATCCAGATACATTTATCTATACAAGTTTATTTCTATCGTTTAATTTAGGTATCTAGATAAATGAGAAATAAGTTATCTGAAATAAATAGTAATTTGACCTAGATTAAAATTTTTTAATTTGTAATTTATATATTTACAATACAAATAATAGGTGAACATTACATTTATATTTATATGGTTTAATAAATAGATATTATTTTTAATAAATCCAGATATATTGATACTAAATCTGTTACGTACATTACCCAGTTTTATGGTAGGCAAATTAATCAAATTATATTTTTTGTATCTAGATCTAAAAATTCGACGATTGTGTAATCTAGGTAATTAACTTTATACGCACATTTTATCTTCATGTAGGTAATTGTTCTGACAATTAGATAATTGATGACCCTGGTAGTTGTGCCAGTTACGGGTGTTACAACTATTGCGATAGTAACTATCACGTTCACAGCGACCAAATAATATAACATAATGGTATAATGTGAGGGTGGAAGACACGATAGAAGAGTGAACTTCTGCACGTTTTGTCCGTGAAAGTGCGACATGACAGTAAAACAGATAATGATATGATATATGACGTATTTGCGTGATGACAGTCACTGTCACTTGTACAGTGTATGATTGCGTGATAATTGCTTTCACGATAGTTCCTATGTTGGTAGCTATCGCGGTAGAAACTGTCTACGCGTGAACTAGGTTTATAATAATGACAATTATGTATTATACCAACCGTCTCGATTATTGTCCCGGGATCAAGTTTCATTCAACCGCGTTCAAAATACGAGAAATGGACGTGTCTGGTTTCATATTGGTATACAAAGGATGAGAGGATATCATTTTTTTTTTTCCATTTATACGATTTTTGTATAGACGATTGTGTCCCGAAATGTTTTATTATTTTTTTATTTTTATACACATAACAAAAGACAAGTTGGTGACTGTTGATTAATTAATGATAATCCTTGGCGTTCTAAAACGTTTCCATCTCGAATTTTTCCCTCGTTATTTTTCATACGTATATACGACTTCAAGGACGACGGTCATTAGGAAAAAAAAAAAAAACCGGCCAACGTCATTATAATAATAATAATTATACCATTTTGGAACTATGCCCGAACGCCCTGAACTAGACGGTGGTCAATACTCGGATAAACGACAGGCACTTTTATATTATAATCTCGACTGTATGCACATAGTATTGAACACGATATTATAATAATAATTTACTGACCGTCGCAGTGGCGTTGGCCGTCTCTGCCTTTCTAACGGGCATTACAATATGACGTGTATGTTATAGAAGAACCGTGTTTACGAAAAAGCAAATTAAAATGCAACCGAAATCAGGTTAGATACGAAACATCAATCATTAAAAATGTATGGATTACAATGTTACACACTTTGAAGAGTGAACTGCACACTTCAGTCTCGCGGTTTCATCATATTCTTTATGCGAAATTCGTCTCGTTACTGAAAGTGCATAATATCGTATTTTACATTTTTTTTTGTTTCTTTACTCAACGGAAGTGTAACTTTTTAAAACTATTGATATTTTAAAAAAAACACCGACGATTTTGTCTTCGAAATTCAAAAATTTTACTATAGGTATGTAACGCTTAAAACGAATTTTGTTTATTTGTTTTACGCGAACGCAACATGTTTGCTATATTGTTTTTTAAATGGATAGAGACGCCAGAAACGACAAATCCTTACGTTGCAACGGCCTTTTAAGACTAAAATAAATCTTTTTATTTATAATTTACGAACAACTCAATCAATACCTACTTACAATATTGATTTTGTTTTACCCAATGAAAACCAATTATTATGAGGTATACAATAATCGGTTTAGTTGTAAACGCGTACGAAATATTAAAATACCTTATAGTTTATTTTCAGTCGAACGTTTAAAAAAAAAGTTAAGTTCTTATCATTAATTGTTTAATTGAACATTTCGTACGGAATTATTCGGTATGTTTTTTAATGAATTACGTTGGCAAACGCAGCAAATTTCCGAGTTTTCTCGTTTAAATTTGCAAACGCTCGGTAATTTATAAAAGTATTCAATTTTAATACAAGTACACGGGTATACAGACATTTCTATAAATAGTTGTACAATAATATACTAGTTCGAAATTTAAATCGAGTTCACAATCACATTATTATGATTGCATAATATTTTATGCAGATTTTTTTGAAAGCTAGTTAAAAGAGAAAAAAACGTGTTCATTTTTTATAGTCTCGACCATAATGTTATTATGGCGAGCGAGTTTCTTTATAAATTGATTTTTTTTTCCCACGCTCATCACGAAGTTTTCGAGATAACATAACGGTAGACATGTATAGGTTAAATTCAAAGAGAAATATTTAATAATCGAAACTTTCGTAATGTGTAGGATACCCATAATGTATGTCTATAGATAGCTAATCTTGTTTTCATACATTGTCATCATACATGGTAAATTTCACGAGAACACGCAGGTAGTATAGACGTATTGTAGAATAGGTTATATTATCTCTGTCGGCTGTCAGACGCACACATGACATAACACAAAATCGAGTCTCATAATATTTTTCCAACGGACAATATTGTGCGAGCTGTACGTCGGTTTTTATAGACTTTACTGACCTATTGTAAATATTATGTAATTTAAAAAAAAAAAAAAAAATACAACGCACGGCCTATACAGCCAGTATGTAGATAGGTATGGTACCTATGTTATGTATACATTGGTAAATTCTGTCGGTGACATAGTTTTGTTTGCAGGTGAATTATTTTTTAAGCGTGCACGCGTTGTACCTGTGTACCTATCACATACTACCTATCACTCTTTTACAGCATTCCGTTTTACTGCAAGTCCGTCTTTGTTCCGACATACCGACCCCTGCGTTCGGGGGTTACACGTTTTTCATGCCTCGTAGCGTTTTGTCGTGACGGGAAATCAAAAAAAAAAAAACCCAACAAAACAAAACAACAGTCGATTATAGTGTGTGTTTTACAATGATATCGTGGACATATCGACGTATCGTGACTAACAAATACAAACACGGAAGAAACGGCCGAAACAATAAGGGCGGAGAAAATACGTAAATCAGGTGACTTTGGACACGTAAGACGAGGCGATGAATACGAGATGCCGAATGGGTAGGGGGAATGGATTCGACTTGTAACGCAATGATAACCAAAGACCGTTGAGGATACAACAACAAAAACTAAAAAAAAATAAAATATAACGCTATTATTGTGCGTTTATTATAGTATAGTGATTTTTCGCTGTCGCGGAAATCGTTATAGATATTAATACGTAATGTTATTGGTAGGATATTGCGGTCGGCCGGAGTGTTTAAAAAGAGCGCGTAGTACCCGGTCGGGAAACGCAACAATCAATGTGTACATTGACTAGCCCCGGGGATACCGTGATGAAAGGAAAAAAAAAAACCAATCACTTCGTGCGCAATAATACCACACGCTTTTCAATAACCATATACATGTACACATACTATACACTTAAAAAAGTTACAATATAACGAGACGACGGCTTGCACATTTAATTATGCGCGTATGCAACATGCACACACACATATATATATATATACGTCGCTGTACCGTGCTTTACTTGACGTCGTGTCCGTCTTGGCGCGGACATTGACGAGAATCGTTTATCGGTCTAGCGATGGAAAAAAAAAAAAAAAAATAGTAAAAACGTATATATGTTATATTATCATTAACGATTAATAATCGTTCAACTGCGCGGTCGTGTTTATTTTCCGTACGATATTTATTGTGAACCGCGGTATGCGCATAACACGAAATCGTGTGCACGCCGCGTATACCGAACGCAGTAGTCACCGTACGGTATACAACGCATAAAAAAAAAAAAAAAACAATATTATAATTATAAAATAATATAACCTTCGGGTAAATAGACGGTTAAAGCGCACGGCCGTCGGAAAATAATAATAATAATAATAATAAAAAAAAAAATAAAAAAAAAAAAACCTAGAAAACGGACTGTTCCATACGGTTTAAATACGGGTACGAAACGCGTTCGTTTTATCGTTACGGGCAGGTATCGTACATCGTTGTAATGTCAGCCATTCGGTATTTGATTGATTTGCCTGCCCGGGTCGTTGGTCGCGTGAAAAACGCCCGCGGTCCCGTAGGTACGCGCTCACTTCGGCGGCGGTATTTCGAAAGTTTAACGCATTTTCAATACACTCGACATTTAACGCGTTGTTGATGACGACGGTGTCGTTATCGCGGCGTGCCCACCTGATACCCGTATACTATTGTTGTGGATTTCGTAAAAAAAATAACGGCCGGCGGCTTAGTTTTTATGAACGTTGTGTCCGCGCGCAGACACGCTGAACATCGTCGTTTATTATCTGCACTGCGGAACAGTGCGGCGCACAATTGTATATTTTTTCACGGCGGTGTTAGGCGACAAGTTTTACGTAGGTCCGTTATCGGCGTCACCGGCATTTCAAATGGGAAATCTCTCTCGCCTCGGACAGCCGAGAACGCCGAATTCGACTGTGCCCAATAAAGGAGTGATTGCATGCGTTAACGCATGGACATTAAACTATTGGCATTTTTTTTGTTATTACCATCGGTTCGGGAATTTTCCCCTTGGTTCACTTGATCGCTTTATTTATAAGTTTCGTACGACAGATGTTTTATTATTTTAGATTATCTTAATTAACACAAAAAAGATAGCAGTTTTACAAAAACGTGTGTATTAATATAAACGCGCGCGGACTTTTTCTTGATGATACATTTTTTTTTCCAAGTTTCCCAATACATCTTTTATTTTTAAAAATTCCTTATTGTTCTTGACGGCTTTTCGACGGTTTAGGAAAATGCTTACATTTTTTCGCGCAGTACCTCATAAGACGCAATATTTCTAGTGATAATTCACTACGGGTAGCGAATATCAATCGAAATTTTTAGCAGTTCACCCTTTTTACGTCCGTTTTGTATTGGTTGAATTTTGTTGATATCTGGGTTATGTTGGCAACAAGAGATCAACGATTTATCGTTGCATTGCGTATTTATTTATTTATTTAACACTTTTATTTATTCATCATCGTATCCAAAACATTATACTAATAAATTAAAACTAAAAAAAATACTCTGTATAATGTTTATCTTACTTTCTCAGTTATCCAATTACATTAGTGACCTACCCGTGAGCAGTATTATCTTTTATTATAATATATACTTAAATGGCGGAGTGTTTTAATCGTATTACCTTTCTCTCTTGGACTCACCCTGGGTCTCGTCGACTGAACCGATTTTTAAATTATAATTGGATTATGAACATAACTAATTTTCATAATTTGTTTAACTCGTTTTTTTCTTGGTTTCGGCTACATAATCGAAAATGAAAGTTTAACAAATAAAAATAATAATAACGAAATAACAACGAGCTATGAGAGTAATATCTCTTTTGTTTTTCTTGTAAATCATGTTTTGAGCAAAAAAAAAAAAAAACACAAGTCAAGCGCAAGCCCCTGAATACTGAATATAAAAATTAAAACATATTGAACCATTTGTAAAGAACTGTTAAGAATTATTAATTGTAAACGTTAAAAACTTCTGAAAACCCATGAACAGGACTCTTAAAGTACTATGGTATGTAATACGTACCTACAAACATTTTATTATTAAAACAACATTGTCTTTTTAGGTTTTTTATACAAATGTTTGTAGACTGTCACTGTAAGTATGCATTAGGACGTGCAAAACAATTCTTCAAATTGTATAGTATACAAAATATGTGTTTATACAAATGTATATTTTTACACAAACTTTACTAAAATGTACGTTTCAGTAAAAAAAAACAACGTTAATGAAGTGTTTTTATATTTTAAGCACGTGGTGTACGGGTGTACTATAAAAGTTGTGTACTATAAAATAAAAATGATAATAATGACTAAAACTGTACGTTTATAAAAAGTAGGCGTATTATGTAGTGCAGATGATAAAACTATTATTGTTTTATTTATTTATTTTTTTTTTTTTAAACAAGTTTAATTTTGAAACGTCATAAGTAGGGCTCGGAAGTTATGTTAGTTGTAAAATATGCATGCCAAAAATGTTAAACATGCAAAAAAATGTAATAAATGGGAAAAAAATTGTTCAAAGTGTATTATTCAAAAAC
Organism: Cinara cedri; assembly: GCA_902439185.1. Taxonomy (NCBI): domain Eukaryota; kingdom Metazoa; phylum Arthropoda; class Insecta; order Hemiptera; family Aphididae; genus Cinara; species Cinara cedri. The sequence goes on from CABPRJ010000023.1 coordinate 367,718, forward strand.
ATATATCTTCATTATAAATATACACAAAAATGATATTAAAGATTAAGTGCGAATCGCACCGTTGCTGTTAAATTAATAGACTGAGACGATATAAGAAACAACAATAAACGACTATGCGTTAAATAATATTTGGTTTTATAGTAAATTTTATTTAAAATACATTGGTGAAGAAAGAAAAAAATCATTTTTTTATTTTTTTTTTTAGCGAATATTAAATATGTATAATATGCGTAAACATATGCGATAAATCAACGAAAATCGATGAAATATGCACTTTTTGTCCGAAGTTAACGAATTCCGTTAGACAATATGCATTTAAAATGTTTGATTTTTAAACTCTCCGTTGTACAGAAAGAAACTCCAGCTTGGTCTGCTATAAATCCAGTGCATACAGAAAAATATGCGAATCCTATAACATCCGAGCCCTAGTCATATGGCTTTAGTGATACGCGATAGTGTTTCAACTGTATTCAGTTCAGACAATACGCAGGCGGAATATAATCGTGTAGAAAAATTACTATCGAGGTCGCGTAGGAATCTTATTATGGATTAAACGAGTATTATCCGGCGTACCTAACCTCTTATTATCGATATAATAACGACGACGATAGATATTTATTCGAATTCGTATCCGTTTTTACATAGTTACGGGAAATATATTCAGAAATATTATAAATATATACGGAAAATAAAAATCGTCATTAAACAAAAAGTACTTTTGCATTATTCATACGAAATAACACGAGATAATAAAAAAATTGCGAATAAATATTTCGAAAGACAAAATATTTAAATGTACCGAATCGATATATGAATATTATAAATAATTTTTAAAAAAAAAATAAACTCGTCATTAAAATATCATAATTTGATACACACTTGTGACCCGAAAGTACAAACGAAAGGTATCACAAGGGTCACAGAACATTATAAATTACAAGCAGAGCCAAAGGACAGTGACTAGATAAAAATTTAAAAGTTAAGTTACAAGTTACTGTTTTTAATAGGTAACTTTGAGTTCAATTAATTAAAAAAAAATTTTTTTATAAAATAACGGGTAGTTATTTTATAAATATTTAAGTTCTATCTAAAGAGTATTATTTATGAATTTTCCGTATGAAAAATTGTATAGGTAACCTTATGTACTTTGCAATTATTAGTTTGTACGACGAAAATAACGTTTGCACACGAATATTACAGTCAGGTATTCAAATTCATTTAGATATATTTCAAAATTAACTCAGCTCAGTTGAACATATTTTTTCATGACAACATAAACGGATCAAAATATTACGTTGACTTGTCCAGCTTTGGTTATAAGAAGTACAGTGACAACGTGATCCGTTTGAGTTATTAGCGGGGCTGTGAATTTAATGCATTTTCATGTTGTTTTTTTTTTCTGCTAACCCTTATAATAAAATAGATTCGGTTAAGGACATAAAAATTTATGTTTTCATGGTGTTTTCGTATTAATGCTTTTTTTCCTTCATATTATTTATATTTTTTCGGTCAATATAGTATATTAAATTAAGTTTAAATGTTTTTGTTTATAATAAAGACATTTTATCCAGGTTTTTACCCGATAATAAAATCACGATTGTTCTGATATCTACAAAATATATCTACTACAGTGGCGTATATAGGGGAGGGTTTCGGGAGTTCAACCTCCCCTCCTCCGTAGTTTATGATTGGTACGGCGGCACACACGCGTATTTATGCATTTATTTAATCTATGTATTAGCTAAAACCAAAAATCTTTTTTTATACCTCAAATTAATTTCTATACACGTCACTGTTCTACTATATAAAGTTGTTATCTTTAATAAATTTATTAGAAACACAAACAGATAGCTTCTACAATGATAACTTGGTCGCGCAGTTGTTCAATTTAATAGTCTAAATACCTATGGGTCAAAGGATATATTATAATTTAATGTGTCCATTATTTTTTCTTTTTCTTTTTTTTCAGACAGTAAAGTACCACTGTTTGAGTACTTATATAAATAAAGAATTTTTTTGTATTTTTTAATCATAATTTTTTTTTTCTTTTCATGTAATAAAAACAGTGTTATTAAAATCGACAGCAAATTTCCAGTGCGTAAACGCATGCATATTCAACACTTTTTTAGTGCATTTTTTACGTTGGAAATCGATCAATTTTACGAATTAGTAACTACGGTTTTCGAACGTGTGTATCCCAGTAACCCGTGTTATACGCGCGTACCGAATGAAATAGATTGTGATTAATTTCGGACACGTTCGATTCTACCAAGTACAATATATAATTAACTATCGATTCAACCTCATTATTATTATTATATAAGATCAATGGTACCGTTCTATATAATAATAATTATAATTCAAAAAAAAAACTAGTACGAGGTTATTAAAAAAAAAAAAAAAAAAAAAAAAAAAAAGTAACTTAATTTGCCGTATACACAAGTAGGGTACATAATAATAACGATAATATCGTATTATATGGAGTACGCGCGTACGTGTCCGTATTAAAAGCGGCAATCAACTCGCGAGAAACGCACTCGGTGGGCGTGTGAAATGCACCGGATAAAACATAAAAGGATAAACTTTCACTTACACCATACGGGCATACGCGTACCTACGTGAACACCTCAAGGATTTATTCTAATCGAACTTAAAACGTCACAAGTACAACATGGTAGTGTATTAGATGTATGCGTGTATATTATGATACCGTCAACCGCGTTTTAAGGATCCAAATCGATTAAATATTGTACACCATTCGGTGTATACGATTATTGCCGTGCCGCGAGGATTAGATAAATTACAATAAGAGGGTTTTTTTTTTTTTTATATATATATAATATTTATTTTACATATTTTTTAAATATAAAATAATTATACACTTATATTATAATAATATACATAATATGAGATTTTAATTTTTCCCGTTCTTCTTGTCGTCTTCGTTTTCGTAGTAATTCTCACTGTGAAAAATATTCAACATTATAATTATTTAATTAACATTGTTCCATTATTTAGCATTTTTTTTCTTTTTTTCCCCACACCTAAATTGTGTAAATGTGAACGTACGTGTCAATGTACGTTTGTACATTGTTCGGCCACTGTATTCAAATTTTTACCCCTACTCCTTGAATGACCCTAAACGAATACACACTCTGACTTTGGGTTTTCAAACAGCAACCTATCCTGTCACTTTTTAAACTCAGACTCGAATAGAGAATATTTTTTTTTTAGAAATTTGTGTACGCACAACACTTAACTGCCGTGGCGTGCCTAAACATATTTAACGAAAAGTATACGTAGACACGAAGTAAATAATAATCAGGAATATACCGTAGAATATTATTATTTATTTTAAACTTAATCCGACCACGAGAATTTAAAATCTGTATCTAAAAAAGACAATTTTCATTCGTTAAATCGATTATTTCCTTATGACCCGGCTGAAATATATAATTCTAAGATAATATTACTGAATACCAGAGACGGTTTGGAAATGGGAATTTTCCAAATAGTCTGGACCGTTTTGTTGTCTGGTTAACAATTTGTTCATTTGTTATGAATTAACTGTATTAAGTATTGTTTATCTCTCTCTACAAATTTACATTTGAAAGTTTACTATATCACTAATACTTTAACAAATTTTAATGAATGAAATTTAACTATTTATTTTTGAATATTACGCGATGTGTTATTTAAAAAAAAAAAACTAATTTTATTTTTTATAGTTTGTGGGCTCTAAAAAAAAATTAAATAATACACTTGTTGGAATCGAAAGCTAGTACAATTCGTTGGTTATTTTCTCAGGAGAAAGGAATGTCGGGAAATAAATTCCAATCTCCCTGCTTTTATTTGATTTCCATTCCACCCCTGTTAAATATATATTAATAGTACCCGTGCAAAATAGTCGATGTGTTCAAAAGTTAATTTAAGAGAAAAAACCCTAAACCATTCCTCATTTCGCACGCCACTGACACTGGTTTTTCAAATAGCATTTCCTACTATTTAACATAGATTCAAATAGACGATAGGTTTTTAAAACTTTTAAGACACTCTACCGTTTATAAATTAAGAGTTAAAAATTTAGAGCGGAAGAATGAGGAAGGGTTATCAGTTTATCATCAAAAATAGATATAGAATTTACTACCCTTTTATATACCAGATGATTCATTTAAGTGAGTACACTCATTTTCTTGGAAAAAATTAACATTTTCCGGAATTTGTTTTCTAGAACATTTACGAAACAAGCTGCTCCACAATTTTATATTTGTGTTATGTTTTGTCACCCTTATTTTTGGGGGTAAAACAACTACCTACTTTTAATTTTCAAATGGTAACCTATATTAAAAAGTTCCTGAATAGTTTGAATAATAGTTAAAATACATTTTAGTGTTGAAATATTTTATTTCTATCGATCCGTTGACGAGATATTCCACTTTTAAGTTTGGATCGGAGGAGAGTAGTAGAGTTTCATCAGTACGGCGTGCGGCGTGTTAATAATGTATCGATTTTTTAATATAGGTTGCCATTTGAAAATTAAAAGTAGGTAGTTGTTTTACCCCCAAAAATAAGGGTGACAAAAAATAACGCAAATATAAAATTGTGGAGTAGCTTGTTTCTTAAATGTTCTAGAAAACAAATTCCGCAAAATTTTAATATTTTCCGAGATTATGAGTGTACCCACTTAAATGTATCACCTAGTACTCTGATCTAAATTTTAAACTGTTACAACTCCGAACTCATAAACGGCACATCCAATATTATGGAGCAATATGCATGTCAACATTTTTAGAAATATATTCACTATTCGAATTTATATGCAAAAAGAACGTTGTTGCTATTTGAAAATAGAAAGTATACGCTCATTTTTAGGTACAAAAAAGTGGATAAACAATTAACATAAAACTTAAACAGTTCCATGACGATTAAAAGAAAAAAACAGGAATCAAATTTACCGGCACTCAAAGTATTTCCAGAAAATCATTGGATCCGGATGGATCACCTTGTATATTTGTAAAATATATTTAAACACAATTTGTTCAATATTGAAATAATTAGTTAACATGTTGTAAACATTTTGTTTAATATAAATTCCATTGAAAGTGTTTATTTAACTTTCTTAAATTGTAACAGAATTTGTAAATTCATGCTTGGAAAGTTATTATTATGGAATCTAGAGGGTTATATGTCACGAAATATTCATCAGTATACAAAAACGCTACACAAAAAAAAAAAAAACGTACTGTATTTTTTAACGAATTTTCCAAATATACACCACGAAAAATACAATTTTCATCTCTCGATTTTATGTACAGAAAACTATCTTTATTATTGATAGAATAATTGTTTTCCGTGAAAAAAACCACTTTTTACTAAAACTTTAAACTGAATAACGCCTCTTTTTTGCTGCCCTTACAATCTATATAAATAAATTAAATATTGTTTCAGTGAAAAAAACAATCAATAATAACGATATATATATATTATACGGAGTAATTAAACTGTTGAGAAAACAAAAAAAAAAAAAAAATCGTATATCGATTTTTTATTTATAAGTATTTGCTGCGGTGTTATATATTTTTTTTTTTTTTTCAGCAATAGTAATGGATTTTCACGGAACACGCGTTCGAAATTTTACGAGTTAATCGAGGACTATTATTAATAATTGTGGTACCTAGGCGTAGTTATACATCAGTTCCAGCCGTTCTGTAGTGGAAAATCGTTATTTTTAATTATGCGAATGGGCGTTTAGTCCAGAGCAGATGAAACCGGCGGCAGCTGGCGTTTTACATAAATACACAATATTAATATATACAGTGTGTTCATTTATCACGGACCGGCAATTAACTACGAGGATTTTAATGGATTTCGATTTCTGTGTAATGATTTACATATTAATATTTTGCATTACAATATTTACATTTAATATTTTGAAATCGCTTAAACTATATCCCAAGTATTGTTTTACACATTTCACGCCTCTTTATTATGCCTCGAATGAGTACACACCTTTTTATTATCGATTAGGAGCCACCCCTCGTACAGAGAATATTAACCTAAAAACTTCGATATTCATAACGCTAATATCGGATTTAAAATATTTGGACCGAAAGTGTATAGGGAAGAGTAACGGACCTGGTCACATTCGTATTTAGATGATTAAATCGATAACCCTTAATGCCCTTAATCGGCGAAATTATTAAACTGTTGTAATTCATAAACAGAAAATCCGGTGTTATTGTATTAATGTTATTTGTTATCGTATTAAAATGTTTAGGACAATGTTCTCTATTCGAATTTGCGTTTATAATTAATCACAGGGAAAGAGGGGGGGGAGAGATTAAGACATAAAGTCCAAATGTCTTATGTCTTTTCCGTATGCAAATTGTAAAAAAAAAAAAAAAAAAAAAAAAAAAAAAAAAATAATAACAATAAAAATAAACAGAAATCAAATTCGTTGAAAAATCCTCCGAGCGAATCTTTGGACCGGGATAAACGGATCGCCCTGTATACCCTGTAATATTCTGTGACAACGTCGTCGCCGGTCCTACGCGCGGAACGTATTGGACCGAAAACAATCGCGAGCGAGTGATTTCGAGCGACGTGTCATCGTTTATCCTGCACACAGTTTTAACGCGACGTCATCGTCACCCACCCACCCCCATCCCCCCACCCACCGGTCGCCGTCACGTCACTCACCATCCGGGTACGTTTTCCGGTTCGTCGCACTTGAACGACACGTCGTTGTACACGGAACCCGCGGAACAGCTCCCGTACTGCGGGATGACGCCGTTCCGGCAAATGTAAAACTTTTGACAGTCGTCCGGGTGCGCGAAAGTCGGATGGGGTAAGATTCGGCCGTTCGGGCCGATCACGTCGCCGTCCGGACACGAGAAACCGTCGGTGAGAGCGTCTGTAAAAGAAAAGAAAAAAATAAATAAATAAATAAATAATAATAGGCAAAACGCGTGAAAAGTCATAAAACGCGAACCGTTTCACTTTGTGAAATGTTCAGGTAAAAACGAAACTGCAATACTATTACGTTCGCCAGCGTGTGATAATAACTCGTGCCCTGACGAATCAGAAAAAAGAAAAAAACCGGCACACAACACGCCTGCCGATATTTTTGCTATGCGAAGTATAAATTGAAAAATTGAAATAGGCGCGGGCCGTCCCGGTTATCGAATCGCAAAAATGTGAACATTTTTCGCGATTCGACCGACACCGATATTATGTTTTAAGTGTCGGATTTCGGATCGCGGCGGTCTCGTTCTACGGACGCGAATCGATCGCGGCGCGACGCTGTCGGCACAAGAAGGCCGTACATCAAAAATTTTGAAATTGTTTACGAGCAATTCCTTTTTTTTTTTTTTCATTTCGGTTTTTTACCATGTGGCGCGCTCGCACTGACAGTGCGAATCCGTCGATGTCTTAAGACCTTTTTTTTTTTAACGCGAGACGACCGTATTTTCTCGTGCGGTCATTTCTTATTAACGAGTTGATTCACGTGCCGAAGAAATATTCATGTTCGTTTAACGCAAGTGGCGCGCGTTTCGTTCTATCAATCCGCTCCGGTAACAATACGTTTTCTTCATTTATTAACAAATAACGGTTTAACAGCGACTGCCGTAAAGTAACGATTGCGACGGTCTAAAAACACGAGACCGATTCGGAGACGCCAACCCCTTAAAACCGAAACTATTCGGCCCCGTTTGTACGCGAGAGTACGGATTTCGTTTCCATCACGGCCATCGTCGATCGGTTATACCGGCACTTTTTGAAACAAAACATAACCGCCATAATTGTGTATTATTATGGTTTCGCATTTTATTCGATATTGTTTCCGTTTTAAATTATTATACTTGAAGTACAATGTATTTATCGCGCAATTGTCGAAATTACAATGGACTTTTCGGCCGTGCTCAAATAATTAAATATCATTATTAGTATGGAGTGATTAATTAGACCAGTGGCACCCAAACCCGCGGTACACGAGGACATTTTTTTTTCACATTAACGTTGAAAACTGTAATTTAAATATTAATAGATTTACCTAAAAATTAAGATTTTTTTTTCTACTTTTATGAATTTTAAACAATAAAAAGTGTTAATAAATGAATTAAAAGTAAAATGTATATTTGAAAAAAAAAAAAAAATTGACTCTCCAAATTTAGTTTTAGAATTATTAAGGTGGTACGCGCATTGATCATTAAAATATCAATTGGTAATCGGCGATAGTGAAAAAATCGGGAACGCCTGAATTATTCCAGATTATTACAGATTAGGCATACCTGTATGGCTATATATTATTGTATGATATAAGATCGCCGATTGCGGGTTAAGTCCTGAAATATTTCAAGTCGATACGGAATACCCATTTTATTTCATAAATTATCAATGAAATTACAAATTTTTATATCCGTTTCGTGAAAATATGTCTTGTACTTTGTGATAATTTTTAGGAATTTCACCAAGTGTAAAGAAAAATAAAAAATTGTTTGCATTTACTACTCATCTACGTGTACTCGTACACACGCAGTACAATTTTGTTAAAAACCTTTTAACAATTTTGTTCGGAATTCATGTGCGTTTCAAGACAACAGTTGGGATCCGTTCGAACGGATTTAAAATGTTATATCAAACACTATCACGGTTTCAATGGTTAAGTACATACGGCGGCGTATTTTGGGGGGGGAGGGGTACCCGGGTCTTCCCGCCCTCTCCCCAGAAGAACAAAGTATAGTTTAAAAGTCGTAAATGACTTACTACGAAGGTATAGAGAAAAAGAACATCAATTTGTATAGGTTCGTTTTTTATTCATGAACCAGTAATTATCTCGGAAGATTTTAAGTGTATTTGATTTATATTTTTTTAATCTTTGTAGAATCGTTTGAGCTTTATTTTAAAATCATTTTTTAATTTGCACCCTTACTTCGTGTACCTTAATTAAGAAATATTATATTTTTGAAAAACTCAAACGGGAACCCCCTCCCCCCAGCCCTTTATGAACACAGATTCGAATAGAATATATTTTGATATGCATAACACTAAAATCAGATTTACCGTATGTAAGCTGTAACTGATTAATATTTAGACCGCAGGAGTAGAGAGGAGTTATCAGTTATCATTTGAAAAGTAGATATTCAATTTATGGAATAGAGGCGAAAAATTCAAAATTGTTTTTAAAATAAAGCTTCAACAGTTTTACAAAGGTAAAAAAAATATATGAATCAAATTCACTTAAAATCTTCCGAGATAATTCCGAGATTAACACCTCCGCTACAGGCATTTTGAAAACACGCCACGGAGCGCACGCGTCCAACGCTAGCGGCGTAGGTGCCGAGGATTCGGGGCGAGCGTTGTCGCGGCGGTTAATATTACCGAACGGACGGAGCGCGAATCCCGAGGTTTGACCGTATCCTCGAAATCGTATCCGAAAAATTCGCCGAGCCGCTTCGGGAGCGACCATTCGGACGGGCGCGCTGCACGTTTCGCTAGTCGCGTAGTTTCGCGCGGGATTTTCGCCGGTTTTCGACGGAAAACGGTGAAATCCCGGCCGGGCGGACGCGCGTCAACGACGCGGACACCGTACGCGGGCCGCCGTCATCGCGCGCGTCCGGTCGCCACGGCGCGTCCGTTGCCCCGAGTACGTGCCGTTCCGCGACCGCGGGTGCGCCGGCACGACCGTCACGGGCGCGGCGGGGTCGCGTCAATGATAGGCGTCCGCGGCACTTTTCCCCGGTGCGCGTGCCCGGGCGTTTGCGCGCAACCGGACGGTTACGCAGCGCCGTTGCGTCGCACGGGCGCCGCGTTTTCGGGACCGCCAACGCAGGTGCACGTTGCAATTCGTTTCGAAAATCGAAAATCGATGAAACCGACACATCGCCTGCACCGGTTGCGCGCGGCGGCCGCCGTCACACGCGCCGGGCGCCGTGGCGGTAACGTTTTCGAAACGGCTACAGGTTAACGGGAAATTTAACAGAACCGAACGTTCGGAAGCGCCGACGTTTCCGCGTTCCGTCGTGGACCAGCGGCGTGACCGGGATTTCGAACGCCCGCGCGGGCAAACCGTTTCGGATTAACCGAATTACGGGTCGGGTCGATTTGCCGGGCGGGCGCCGTGTAGGGGACCGTACGGCCGTTGTTACGGTCGGAAATTATAAGAAAAAAAAAAAAAAAAGAAGAAAAAAAGGGCTGTTCGCATAATATTTTTGTAGGATTTCGATTCCTGTAAAGACTCCGTTCGAAGGCTGATAAAAAAAAAAAAAGAAGAAAAATCTGATCTCAATCTACACGGTTCGTAATAATCTGTTTTCGTACGTCCGTCCCCCGTCCGCCCGTATGTCACTTGTAATGTGCGTTACAACAATCGTCGTCGATTTTCGTTTACCCGTCCGGCCAACTGTAAAACAATTATGCGTTTGGCCTTTATCCGGAGCCCCTAAGCGTCACGGGCCCGCGGCTCGTCGCCCGTGACGCCGCCCCGCCGGTGCGCCGCGGTCGCGAACGCCGGAAAAATCGTTCTTGCGCGTGTCGAAACCGGACGCACCGGACACGTCGTCGGTGACAGACCGGATTATAAACGGTTGACAATTCGCCGTGCGTCGACAAAAGTTTACTGCGCGACCGCTAAAACGGACGGCGAACGCCGCGTTTGCCATTCGAAAGCGCTTTGCGCGCGCGCCGTTCGTGCGAGCGCGGTCGGATTCCAATCGGAATCGCGACAATCGGCAATAAACTGTAAACGCGCGGAATCTTTTGGACGGGAAGACGTCGCACCTGTACGCGTTGTAGAGACAAGGCGGAACAACGCCTCACTAACGCGCAAAACAACAGAAATCGCGTTGCCCAGAACCGTTACGATCGTTACAATCGGGGACGTAAATCGAGGACGTTCGCGTGTATTTTCAATTTTTTTCGCGGAAAATAAAAAATAAAAACCGTACGGTTTTTTGTTCATTTTTTTTTTTTGGTTCTCGAGACAAATTTTTTTTAAATTCAAATATGCGCCGACTACATCGTGCGATGGGAAAACGAACCTTCAGTCAGTATAAATCTACGCTACGGTCCAATCGCCGATCATTTATATGCGAAAATTTAAAAAAAAAAAAATAAGTTGTCGTAGCACGTGACACACACGTATTGAATGCGAATTATACATTTTGTTTCCAAATTATTTTATTTCTCAATAATATCATATTAAGACAAATAGCCCCAATCACTAATGTATTTCAATAAATACATAATTTTGTTTGTAACTACGTTTTTGTATTTATCTTATAAAAATTTAAATGCATATTTTTTATTGCATGTTATTATGCGAAAACAAACGTATGTTTTTTAAATTATAAACGATGCGTATTACAGCAACTAAACCTGTATTTTAAAATTTGAAATTCACTTAATTAATATCTTATACAATCATAAAATCGATTTCTCAACAATTAGTTAGGTGGTAGTCTATAATGGATAGGGTTTTAGGTTAGATTAGGCTGCAGTGTCGTCTCGAATTCAATACCCGACTGTGGCAGCTACAAGATTCTGTTTTTGTATTTCTTTTTGATTAAAAAAAAAAAACAAAATTGTTAGAAAAATATAATTTAATAAATAAAAAATCCGGTGGCCAACAGTTATTTAATAAATATTTTCTAAATGTTATTAAAATGAAAAATATGGAAACATAAAACGTCTTATCAATGGTTTCATTGTAAAAACAACATTATACAAATCTTAATAAAATATATTTTTGCCATCCGGGTAGTTCAACGCGTTTAATTTGAAAGCAACGTTAGCATATCGTCGCATAGCCATCAGCTTGATATATTTTTCAACTACTCGCTGCTGACCATTGCGCATAACAATCGTGCGTGTACGTAATGCATAATATTAAATTTTTAACCACTTTCTATTTCTCTTTTGGAATTTCGTACACGCCGTTTACATATTATATTATCACGACGATAACCCGTAACTATTATGTTCTCGAACGCAGGCGCGACAATGAAAAAACATTGCATAAAAATCGCGCTCTTAAAATATCACAATATTACGTGGGCGCATGCGTGTCGTCGCGGTACAGTTCGGTTGTACAGGCACGCAATATTGCGGTTTTAGTCGCCGAAAACGTGATATCATTGTCCGCACGGCCGTAAAAACGTACGTCGTCGTTGGAAAAGGAAAAGTCGGTATTTACGAAAATCTTTCGAAATGCGAACCGCCGTGTATAAGCTATTGATAAAAAAAAAAAAAAAAAAAAAAAAAAAAAAAGAAGAACAAGAATAATAACTTACAGCAGGTTTCTATGGGGAAAACAACGTTAATTTTCACGCGACGCCGGTTTAACGACACCGTCAGTACCGATACACTGCGGTTTATTCGTAATAGAAATGAATAAAAAAAAAAAATTAACATAATATTATATCTTATACAAGTAGCGTTGCACCGTTGAATTAGCATTCGCGATGACATAAACGCGCGTGCCGGGAGATTCGGAATGTCGCGCGGTCGCACGACTAATACACGATAAAAAAAAAAAAAAATCGGTGAAAATCGACGAAATATGCACTTTTTCGCTGAAATCAACGAAATGTGCAAACTGTACGTTCTAAATGTCCAATTTTTAAATTCTCCGTCGTTTAGAAAGTGTATTTCTAGCTCGGTCCGCTATAAATTCAATGCATACGGAAAAAACACGAAACTCCTATAAATCCCGAGCCCTAGTCATTGCACTGCCGCCGGTATATAGACACTGCGACTGTCATAATACCCGCACAATAATTTTCCGCCGCGATAATTATTATAGTGACTGTCGCGACAGTGCCGTCGTCGTCGTACATTCTTGTCACTATTATCGCGATACTATTATTATTATGGACGGAATCGTGTGTTGTACGCGTTTTCGATCGGTTTAAATCGCGTAATTATATTTTTACCCGAATAATGACAAAATCGCGACCCGTCGTTCGGATAACACGTAACAATGATAACATTACATATCGCTACCGTTATCACGCTACCGCTTCAACAACCGCGGCCGTTGACGACGACAGCGACGATAAACCGTTGCGATAGCGGTGTTATACTATCGCGACAGTTACTGTCGCCACGTTTAACCGCAATCGCGTGACGATTTGATCGGTGTTTTTTTTTTTTTTTTTTACCTTTTTTCGTCGTGGTACACTGCCGTTTGCTGTCGGTGGACCACGCGCACGAGCTGGTGGAATCGTCATAGATGAGGCCGGGCGGACACGGCATTTCGTTGGCCACGCCGTCCACGCAGTTGACGAACTTATCGCAAACGCCCTCGTCCCAGTGTCTGTAGTATCCGTTGGCCCGGGGACAGCCCTTGGACGTTTTCGGTTCCTCTGTGCGCGTGTCATAATATTATTATAGAGAGAAACGGGGCGAAAAAAAAAAAAACACATCGCATTTACTTATATAAATATATATAAGTAGTGACGCGTCGCGGAAAAACGGTAAAAGGAGGAAACGAGAGTGGAGGGGAGGGGGTGGAGGCGGAATCTCGGATCGGGCGTAATTGTTACGTGTAGCACAGAAATATCGACGCGGGATACACGCGACTATAATCGGCGGACAACGATCGCCGCAACGTTGCCGGAGGACAGACGGCGGGAACCGCCGGGAAGAATGACGCCATAGCGGTCAGAGGGCGGAGGTGCGGAGGCCGTAGAGAAAAAAAAAAAACGAAAAACAGAGAGAAAAAAGAGGAAAAAAAGAGGAAAAAAAAAAAACACAGTACCGCATTACTGGCCGTACTCACGTTGCACGTTCCTCTGGCCGCAGTCCACGTTTATGGACGTGTCGCACCTCTCGTGGCTCGGGTTCGTGTCGTCGAACAGCAGCCCGTCCGGGCACAGTTTTTCCGTGAGTTCGCCGTCCGCGGTACAATGGTAGTACAGGTCGCATTGTATCTGGTCCGGATAGAAACCCGGTTTTTTCGGACACTGGAAATCGCCGTTTTGCTGCTGTCCGAGCGCCAAGCCTTTAGAAACGGAAAAACGGACGGCCTGTTAATGCGTTTCGCGTCGCGGGGTTTTCAAAGGGGCGTCGCGCGCGCGCGTGACGTTATATCGCGGCGGACGCGAGTCGAATAATAACGGCGCGCCGCCGCGACGATACGGCGGTAATGAATTATTTTTTCGCCCGGCGTTCTTTTGTTTTTCCTCCCCGGTTTCGGCGACAGTAATTATCATTGGGGCGGCGGGGTGTTGCGCGTGCGACAATAATCCCAGCAACGTCAGTTTAATATTTAGCGATAATAACAGTGTAGAATACTCACCCGCGAACAGGACGAGCGTGGCGGCGGCGGCGGCGGCGGCTGCGGCGGCGGTGATCGGAGCGTGCATCTCGTCGCTGGTGCCTAAAAGCCGTGCGGATTACGAGTGTGGTGACGGCGAACGGTCTTCGTCGCGGGCCCAAACGAACGCGGTGGTCGCCGGCGTGTCGGGAAAAGAAATACGAAATAATAATAATAATAATAAAAAAAAAAAAAAAACTAGTCGGAGCCCCCCGCGTACCTCGCGCGCACAATATCGTAATAACACGCGCGCGACTTGTCGCGACCTCTGTGCCCGCGGGCGGGCGCTCCGACGAAAAGGTTTTTGAACTCCTCTGCGCGGTGTTCGCCCGCGTACGCGTACAAAACACTTCGACAATAATAACAATATCATTACATTATACCGCGCGCGCGTGATTGCGCGTGCGCGCGGCTTTTCGACAGTTACGCGCGCGCCCGCGTGAATGTCAAGTGGCCGGGTCTTTCGAGTGGGTACCCGCCGGTGCACGCCGCACGTGCGTGCCCGCCCAGACACCGCACAATGGACGGCAATACGTGACGGAACGGACGGCGAGACCGGGACCGGGACGACGGGCGTAGCACCGTAACGGCGGCGACGGTTCTCGCGCCCGCGCGACGTTTTCGTCCCGGTCGCGGCTACGCCGGAAACGGACGATTTCGAATAATACCGCGACCGCGGCGTCGGCGTATCGAAAACCCGACGCGGCGCCCGCGGTGACGAACGGCTGTCGAATTGTAAAACCTTTGCGCGCGCCGCGCCCGTTGCCGGACGTGTGAAACGTTTCAACGCCGGAATCGGTTCGCCCGCCGTCGCTGTTTACCGGCGGAATTTTCCGGCGCGCGAGTGTCGACCCGTCGAGTTCGACAGCGATCGCTGTTTGGGAACGGATAAAAAAAAAAAAAAATTAAAAAAACGAGCGGCGGTCCCATTAAGAAACGGATAAATGGCTGACGGACATACTTCGCACGCGGTCGCAGCCGCGGTTGTAGGCAGGAAGCGGGAGAAGTACGATGCAGACGGCAATTCAACGCGAGTGGCGATAAACCGTCGCTAACGAAAAAACGATTCTGAGCGGATTTCAGTTGATTGGGGGGGGNGGGGGGGGGGGGGTTGCTTTGTCAACATACCATGTCGTATCATCGTAAAACGGTTACAACAATGTGCGTTTCGACGACAACAATTATTTTTTAAATAATGTTTAAAACGATAAATACTTACAAACGATATAAAAAACGGTTGCCGATGACAATCTTATTTGTAATGTTTCTATCATTTTTAGCCTAAAGAACCGGGTTTGGGATTTCGCAGCGCGCGCACAAGAACAGCCGGTACACTGCAGTTACGGTGTTTCTGTCTGGTTTTTTTTTTTTTGTGAGTAGTCCTGCGCCTCATATGCGGGGTATCTTTTTGCCGCGGTTCAAGTGGGAAATACGATAATATAGCGCCGACCGTACAGAAATCGCAAATTTAAATAACCAAAACGAGTCATTCGAAATCTGACGAATTACGTGTGCGTCGCGGTGTGAACCCTAATATCGTGGGAACGGCACCGAGTATGTAACACAGGTACGCCACGCAAACGTACGGGGATTTAGCTTCGGGGTGGGGTTGTCGGTTTTCGTACGGACAAACGAACGTGTACGCGTAGGTACACGCCCGGAATTTTAATGGACGGGGCCGCGTTTCACGGCGTTCGCGTACGGACGCGGTTTTTTTTTTTTTTTTTCGTATCAAATTGTTAAATAACGACGAGACGACGACCTCTGCAGACGGTCGCCGTGGACGTTCGCGGCGCTTTCGTACGCCGCGTGTGTAAATGTTTCTAATTACTATTGCATTATGTTCGCGTTAAAAACGAATCGCGTCCGACGCGTACGACGACATCGGCCGGCGGTGATACCCAAAGCGATGTAATTAATACAAAAAAACAGTACGCGCGGCCATTCGAAAGCGCACGAAAGGACCGCGCGCACGCCTACGGGTTTTACCTAACTACTTGTTTTTGGACGATCGAGTTTTTACTTTTTTATTTGTATTTAATTCGTTTCCCTCCGACTCTCCCTCACCCCCCCCCCCCCCCCTCCCCGGTAA
>CABPRJ010000023.1:384226-416017 GCA_902439185.1 Cinara cedri
GGGGGGGGGGGGGGGGAGGAGACGGGGAAACGAAACCGCCTTTATAAACAAACGCGATTGCGTTGCGTCATCGGCGAAACCGGTGTGCAACAACAATAATATTGGGCGCGCGCGCGCGCTGCTGCCGCTGTCGGTGCGGCGGCGACACTCGAATTCGGGTGAAAGCCGAAACGCTGCGATTCGATAGCGGCGCGTAACGCGGAAACCGGACCGGAGGCGTTCGTAAATCGCGCCTCGGGATCCCGTCGCCCGGCGCCGCGCGCGGCGGGATTGCGCAATAATTCGTCGAGTCGCGTAATTATTATTGTCGGGCGGACCTGCGACCGCCGGCCCGCCGCGCGCGGGCGCAGGGTGTCGGCGCGGCGGGACCGCACTCGTTCGCGTACGTTTTCGCGAAAAAGCGAGGGCGGCCGGCGCGCCGTTCGCCGTACGCCCGTTTTCGAGCGCTCCCCCCGCCCCCCCCCAGCTGCGAGAAACGTCCGGGTCCGGTGCGGTCGGGTCGGAGGAAATTTCGCGGTCCGTAGCCCGCTTGGCCCCCTCCCCCGCGTCCCGACTCCCCCGCGCGAAATCCTCCGCCGCCGCCGCTCACTCGCGCGCGCGTACGCGGGTTTCCGTTTTTCGCGCGAGCATTCTGACGGGCGGCCCGGCGCGGACCCGCGGGAAACGGCCCTACGCGGCCCCGCGGGAGCGCCCGAATCGCGTTGCCCGACCGCGGCGCCGTCGTTGCGGTGCGCGTACGTTTTTCCCGTTGGTAATTTATTTTTCGCCTACGAATCTGCCGTGCGGCAACGCGAACGTTGCGACGTCGGGTTTCGTGCGAACGCGTCGCCGTCGTAATAACGCCGCACACGTCTTACCCGCATCACGCGCCGCGGGTGTGTCGTTGCGCGTCGACGCCATTGAACGTCCGGCCGGTTTCGTAAACTGCGCCGCCGGTCGAGTTTTACCGGGGCGCGTTGCGTTATCGTTATTATTATTATTGTTATTATTATCATCGCCGCTGTTCCGAGGTTATGCCCGACACCGAACCAATTACCAGCCTAACCCCCTTGCACTATAGACGCGCCGGTGTCGTAGACGACCTTAGAGATTTTCCGCGGAGATTCTATTGTACGACGCCGTAATAACAATAACAAAAAACAACAACGACAAAACGTAACAATACAACACAATGCATAACGTAATAACGTATACGACACATATAATTAAAATAAATTTAATTTTTATTTAGCACGACAAAATAATATATTATATTATTATCAATTTATAACAATAATGGTTGTTTTTATTTTATTTTTTTTTTCTTCTAGTTTTGACTTAGGTAGAGTATAAAAATATTACAATATCCTATAGTAAACTAAATATTTATATATATATATATATATGTATACACATAATAATAACATTTTATTTCAGTATATTATGTATAATTATTTAAATAACGGTGTTTCTTTATTCCGTACATTTTTTTTTATTGTTTTTTGTTTTTCGTCTGCTGTTGTTGCTGCACTTGCGGGTCGTCTTTGAACCAATTTTCGCTGAAAACAAAATGAAATAAATAAATTATGACGAATGTCCTGGTAAATTTTCGAACATTTATTCGGTCCGATATTTTGTCCGTGTAAAGCCGAATATAAACTAAAAAAACACTCTCAACAATTAGAATAAGGTCGAATATTTAACACGTTCGCCCTTCGCTATTAAGCGTGTGCAATGTCCCGGTCCCAACGGTAATGTTTAATTCACCAAACGAAACACCGCAACACAATCGAAAATAACGAAAACTGCATTACTGCGTGAATTTCCCCGGGAAAGATATTAAGAAAACTACGAGTAACATAGAAAACGAAAAATCATCTCTCATCTCCGACGAATCCGGGCTAGAGACGATTGTCGTCTAGAAAAAGCGCTGCAGTCGTCGACCGATTCGGAACAAAAAAAACTCCCCGGCCCGCGATATCAATAACACGTAATATCGAGCAGGTATACAGCAACTCACCATCCGGGTACGTTTTCGGGTTGGTCGCATTTTTGGGATTCCTCGTTGAAAACTTCGCCCGTCGAACATCCCTGTTCCCGTGGAGTTATGCCGTTGAGGCACACGTAAAACTTTTGACAGTCGTCCGGGTGCGCGTATACGGGATGCGCCACGTTCTGGCCCCGGCTGTTGTGTGTCTTTTCTTTGGGGCACATGAAACCGTCTTTGAGTTTCACTATAAACGGCGACAAAAAGCGGAAAACAAATTGCGTTTAGAATTCAATCGGGTGAAAAATTAAAACAAATATTATCAGTATGTTTTAGTCGGGTTTTTTTTTTTTACTTTCGTCCGGTTCTCCGCATCCCGTCCTGCCGGCCGTTTCCGGCCACGCGCAAGTTCCCGCGTACTCGTCGAAATGCAGTCCGTTGGGGCACACGATTTCCGTGCCTTCACCCTCGATACAGTTGTAGAATATGTTGCAGATTTTCTCTTCCGGATGGGCAAAGTATCCGTTGCGTCTCGGGCACAAATAGTTGGGCTGTGGGTTTTCTGCGCGCGGATGGAGGAAAAAAAGTCGATAATTTCAAGTTGGAATGCCGACGATTTATGTATAATTATTAAAACAAAACTGGACTTTTAACTCACGGAGTTCGGTACGATCGCCGCAATCCACGCTGAACGGCTGATCGCATTTGTTCACTTTCCGGTTGAACGGGTCGAACACCAATCCGTCCGGACACAGTTTCGCCGTGGCCACGCCGTCTTTGCACTCGTAGAATTTGTCGCATTGCTTCGAATCCTCGTATTGGCCGTTTTTCGCGGGACATTGGAATTGGCCATCTGCGCAAAGCGGACAATTTCAACAAACGATTGGATTTTTAATATTGAAATGGAAAACGAATCGAAATAAATTTTTGTTTAGCTACGCCGCCGCCGGGCGTTCCCGTTTTCGTCGTTACGGTGCGACGACGGCGCGGACGGGCCGCGCGGTAGACGGTGAAAGTGAATACAATTATTTTTGAGACGGCGGCGGACGCCGCGCAGTGGGTGTTAAAATGTAATTTTTCCAAAATATTTTTTACGACCAAACTGTAAATACTAATTTGAAAAAAACAATAAAACGGGTGTTCGGTTAGGGCTATTGGTGCAGAAACAGAAAATATTATATTATAAAGTACCTTGTACGCCGTCGCGGATGCCGCGGAAACGTTAATGACCGGGTAAAATGTATATGCATACGAAAAATAGGTAGGATGTAAAAGGAAATTTAGTGTGTACACCCCTGTATGCGACGATAAATCATTTGTAGACGAACAAAACGATTCTGAGCGGAGTAGTGTATTAGTCGTGTTTTTCCCCTTGTGCCCGTGGTAATTATAAAACGAAAGCAACAACATATTTTCCGGTTTTCTCCGATCATTCGGAAGACGATGCAAAGAAAGAAAATCGAAAAAACTTACTCTTCGAACGCGTCGATTGATCGAAAATGTTACAAGATAGTTCCTAGACGTTTTTCGGTTGGGCCGATATTTCCGAGGTTTTTCATCGTGTCGTTAACAGACGGGTGGAAGGGGTGGGGGGAAGAAACATCATAGTATAACCATTGCGTTCCACTCCGGGCACAGAATTGACGAAAATAAAATCCCTCGAGAACGCGGAATGTATTGAAGGATTTAAAACGATTTTTCGGTTACCAATCGGTACGGTTTTATTATGATAATAAATTATATTGATATTGCGATGTATACCTGCGCGAAATATTATTGTAAAATTAAATCTATAAACGATAATAATATTATAAAGTCTTACTTGTCAGATGGGATATTCCAATAACGATCGTGCACAATAACGTTATTGAGAGGTTCATAATTGAAAACTTAATGCGTGATGATATGTGCAAGCGACTGCGGCCTCGTCGGAAGAACAGGAAACCATTCTATAGTTTCTCCCACTATTGCCTGTACCTATATACTTAATAATAATACCGCCGCATACCTAGTTACTCGTTGGCGACATGGAAATCTGAAGTGAAAAAAAAAAAAAAAAAAAAAAAAAAAAAAAGAATAATGTGTATAAAAAAAATCGTTCGGCGAATCGATTTCATATAATATATATATACCGTTGTATTGAGAGTTTTTTTTCGACATTACGGCCAATAAACTCGCGCTCGCGATCGCGCGGAAGCGAACCGTATCTAATTATTTCTGTGTAACATTAACGTATTGTTAGGATATCCTATCCGCGTACAGTATACCAGTGCGCGGTTTGCTACTTATTATTATTGACAAATTATTATTATAAGGGAATAATTTTATTACGCGCTGAAAATACGGTTTTAAAAAATACATATATCGTAATAATAATAACGATAAAAATCGCTTTTGAATCGTGTCTTACAACTGTACTTACGAAATCGTTGAATTATGCTCTACAAATGTGTACAAAAAATGCAAAATAAAATTGTGTGTCGTCACACACGTTATGGTATAAAACCAGCTATTTTTGCTATCAAAACAACGAAATTAACATGCGAAATTCTGCATATTATTATTAGCGTTTATTTCAAAGAATAATAAAACAATAAAGCTAAGATAATGGGCACGGGTGCAGCCACTGGTGTAGGTGGGAAGTTGAGAAGACAGAATACAGACGGGAATTTAATGTACATCTGTAAGCAACAATAAACCGTTGCTTACGAAAAAAACGATTCTAAGCGGAGTTAAGTTGATAGTGATGCTTTGTAAACAACATTTACGCCATATTATAGTAAAATAATTAAATAAGTACTATATATTTTCTTTTTTCCCGAATTTCCTACGTTTTTCCCGATTTTTCCATGTTTTTCCCATTCGCTGATAAAACTCATGAGAAAATCGAAAAATTACCTCTTTAAACTACCTTTCTACACCGATTTCCCTTCAGAAAATATGCTACACTTAGAAATCTGAGACAGTTTACTGGTAGAAAAGTTGTTTATAGATTAAAAAAAAAAAAAATCTTTGCAAAACCATAAGCTTCTTTGATCCATTCAGAATTTAAAACACAAAATTAAATACAATAAAAACCAATATAAATATATGAAACAAAACTCTGACCTGAAAGGGAAAGATAAAACTATTTAAAATCGCATTTACAATACGCAATCCCTATGGTCAGAAACGATCCTTTTATATGCGAATCATGAATAGTGAAATGCATAGTTAAACACATATTAACTGAATGCCTAAAGCTCGAAGTCACAAAAAACAAACATCATATACCACATCTACTAAGACTGAACAGAAGCCTTTCAATCCAATCTCTAATCAAATATTGACATCATCAACTTCTTAAATTAAATCAAGTTATACAACTTAATATAAGCATAAACTTTAGTGTAAACTGTATGTAAACACAATATAAATTAGAACTAATGGCCTAGTAGCTGATGTAACAAAGATCAATAATTAAAAAAAAAAAAAGATAATAATAATATTAATGAACAAATCGTTCTCTGTATCTATTCGATACTTTATAACTTGTGTCCTTTAGACAAATTTCGTTCAGTACATAAGTGCATACATATTTGTTCATATTTTAGTGCATAAATATTTCAACCCTAATCATAATATATTGCCGTTATATTTTCTCTCTTATTGTAGCAAAGTTGCTAAAGGTAAAACGAAAATCAATGAAAGAATCGTCATCATCTGCTGTCAGTTTTTTTTTTTAGTTGAAATTTAAATTGGGAATTTCGAAAAATTGTTCTGTTAAAATACCGCCGTGCAAAAAATCCTTATCTCTTTAAGACCACCAATTTTGTAAAAAAAAACCTTGAGGCTCACTAAACGGGTAAAAATAAAAATAAATAATCACCATTATATAAGTATGAAGGAATATCCTGTGACAATACAAATTTTAGTTTTTCAAATGATTACGTTTATTGAAAATTCCATAAATAGACGAAATGTTACTTTAAATACATTTTGGTAATCAAATTTTTGATTTCCGTCAACGGAGAACGCTTAGTAAATCACTCTGTATGTATATAAATATAATGTGCGTACTGCACATACGCTAGTATTTATAGGAAAGCACACCGTACAAGAAAAATCAAAAACAATTTTTTACAAGATATAAGTTTATTATTGTATTCAACTTATAAACAACGTGATTTTATGATATTGTTTTTCTCCCGGGAGAGAGTCAATATCGGGATTGAGTGTGGCACTCCATGCCAAGCGTGATTAATAGACGATAAAAATGACAAAAAATGTTCACTAGCATTAAATAAGGAAACGACAATTAATAACATTGTACGATAACTGTTGGATTGTTACGAAATCTCGATTGAAATATTGACGTTTATATTACCTATAATAATATAAACGATATACGATTCGCCGACCCTTGGCTTATGTTTTCGAACAGTGTCCGCGGCCCGGTACCTCGTTGTCCGCGGCCCATAGATCGGGATCCGCGGTCTTAAGGGACTATATAAAAGAAAAAATCGGAACATTTTACTCCTCCCCTCAAAATAAAAAAAATATATAATATCACAATCTCATAGTAAAATAAATAGCGAAGGAGCTACGTTCAGAATCTAATAATATTTACTAAAAATGACAATATGTTTTTGTATAATTGCAGTAGGTACTTTTATCTCCCGGGACCTTTGTTTAGGTTTTGCATCATTAATTTTACACTGTCTCGTTTTATTAATACCTTTTCACCTGCTTGAAACACTAACGACATTGTTAGCGTCATTTTTTTTTGTTTCTTTTACAAATGAATTTAAAAACTACGGGAAAACGGACCATTTTACAATTGTTTTTTCTTTATGTTTTTGTTTTACATATTTTCGTTGTATACGAACAATGGGTTTAACTTTTAGTTTTTATTTTTCATTAAATCCCGGATGGTTTGGTTTTCTAGCGCAGAGTAAAATGTTTAGCGAGATAATATTTGGTATTACTAATGTAAGTGAATAAGTGAATGGAAAATTACAAATCGACTGTTTTAAATGACTTCAAGGAAAGCGTAGGCGCCTAAGGCGATTTATATTATTGTCGATATTTTCCGTAACGATCTGCTCGATATTGCACTAACCTTCCCCGAAGTTGTGGATCGCAGCGAGTCTTCTGGTCGAAAACTTGTGACAGAAAAAAAAAAAAACAATCACGTCGTTGTAAAACTAATATATTATATGCACGCACGTTTTTCGCTCCGTCCTGAATTTAAAACCGAATCGGTCAAGAATATGAGCAAACAAAAAAAAAAAAAAAAAACATAATATAAGTATATAGAAATTGTTTTACTACAGAAACGATGCTCGAGCCAAAGTACGTACACGTAACGCGGTTATATTTTTGTAATTCGTATGCTATAAAAAAAAAACCCGCGTAGGCTCGGTAAATTTAATTTTCGTTTGCCTTTGGAAATACGCGTAACGTGGCACGCAATGTCGGCGAAGAAAACTGAATAGTATAAACGCCTTAATATTATATTTGTGCATACACGTTACGGTTAACAAATGCGTAGGCATTTTATTTTCTCTATCCCGACGACCCTGTACATCTCGAACGTACATAATTATATTATTGAGTATTCGGTAAGTACAATAATAGTATACTGTTTAACCTCGACCACGTTATTATAATTAATGCGTGGCGCGCGCGGAGAAGTCTCGTGTATACAAACTAAATGTTCAGCGGAATTTATTTTTATTGTAATTATTATGATTATTTATTTATTTTTTTTTTTTTTATGACGTTGCGCAAAAAATCAATTACGGGTATTTACGCGTACGTCTGCGAGTGTCGCAGCAATGTCCAGACGTAGGTATTAGACATATTATACGTATTTTTAACGAACAATGTACAATTAGGTACACAACAACATAGGTACTAGATATTTACAAAATGATCCAGCGGTGGTAACCGTATTATTGTTAAGCGTCGGAAAGAGAAACTAGGGTACTATCGGAGAGACCTCGTGGCGGGTCTAGAAAAAATATGGATAGATGCCGTAGAGGAAGATTGGAGGGCGTCGGCTTAATAGTATATCGGAAGGAAGATAAAGATATGTAACGCGGTATTATTGTAGTGACGGCCAAAACTCGTATAGGGTGCCAGAAGAAAAAGAATAGAAGATCTGAAGATAAATAAGATGATTTCAACTGACTGTGGATATGCTATGAATTAGCATAAAGGATCATTTTTATTTTTTTTTTAAATTAATTGTTCGCGATGGTTTTTTTCCCGATTTCAACGGGAATACGGATATTTTTTAAAATGACGAAAAAACTCGGTGCAGATAATTTAAATGTATAATATGGTGTATTTTTTTTTAATAAATTTATAAAATATTGTATTTACAATGTGCGGTATAAAGGGCAGAGCAATACAAATCAAAAAGCAAAACTTCTTTCACACTATACTTTTCGAATAGAATATTTTTATTAATATAATCATCTATTTTACTATACGAAAACCTTTTTTTGATGTTTATTTTAGATTTTGAGCGGAGCGAGATATGTGATAGTTTTATAATGATGATCTATCTGTGTACAACTTATGTGTCATACATTTTGCCTTGATTTTCAAGTGTGGCATTTTTTCTGAAAGTAGTACTTCAAGGGGGTTAATTTTTTGATTTTCCCATGGGTTTTCATAATAAATGGAAAAAAACCAGGAAAAAGACGTAGAAAAATTATTTTTAAATCGTAAATATTACGGCCTTTTAAAACATTTATAATCGAAATCCACTCAGAATATTTTTTCGTTAGCTATTCCCGAGTTACGTTTTAACATATTTAATATCTAATCGTTTACAGTGTTAGGTAAAACACATTTCGTGATTAAAAAACGTATGCACTCTATTGTATAGAATGGCCAGTGGCCATAGACTTTATTACACTTTATGTGTTTTGTAGATACACCGTTTAAAACGCTTTAGAAACATTTATTATTTGTATGTCTTATATATTTTTGTATTATCGAATGTACACATTACACATGGAATAAATAAAGAACAACGAGAATATTATGTTTAGTACGTATTCCGCGTGAAAATACAATGTATTATATGTTTATTTTAACTTCGATTCGAACGCTCGAATGAGATCAGCTGTTTTCCCGATACAATTGTTATTTTTACAAAATATCGAATTACAACCGCTTTATGCACAATAATAATAAATTATTATTATGATGATTATTATTTAAATTATTATTCGTCGTCCCGTGCGAACGTCCGTTTCGTTGTCGGCGGTCTCATCGGTTTCCGTCTGTTCGCCGCGGCCTGCTCTCTCTCCTTGGTCTGTTCCTTCGGTTTCGGGTTCTCGAGGTTGTAGAGTTCTTCGTCGGTCAATATGCCTTTATACCAGTCAGCACTGGGGGGAAAAAAAACAAACAACAATCACTAGCCATATTAGTTATAACACAAAAATTCGTATCGTTAAATCTTTGGTGTAGGGGGGAAAAAGGCTTAAGCTAATTCGTATAGTTTTCAAAAAAAAAAAAAAAAAGCGAATTGAATTTTGATTATTTATAAACGACATAACGGCATTTTTACTGCTAAATCGTTAAATGGTCTAACTTAAATTATCGTTCTAAATGGCTATCGTATAATATCATATGACTTGTGCGTTTTTTGTCGAACAAAGAGTAAATTATAGTGGCGTAAGATGTGTGAATTTTCAGTATATCAGTACTTAGTAGTAAATGTACTTAGACCAAAAAAATAAAGGGAACGAAATAGCATAAGACAGAACTACAAAAAAAAAAAAAAAAACAAAAATTGACTCGTACTCTCCTTTCCTGAGACCAAAAGCATAATATTAATATTTTTATCGATATTTAACATCTCATCGAAAACCGGTCTCTTTTCGTTCAGTGGTGGCGTGAAAGTGAAAGTTCTGCGAGTCTGTAGAGTCACTGATAGCTGGTGTACTTCTTAATGTAATCGGATAGGAATCATAACGACTTTGTTTAATAATTATCATTTAATGTCTTATTTTTTTTTTTCAGATTCTGAGCGAAACAAGGAATGCACGGGTTTTACTATCAGGTGTTTTAGTGTGTTTGTAAAATGAAATTATTTACTGGGGATCGCGTTCCAATCGAAAACTTTATAGGAACTTTCTTTTAGCATTTATGATCAATAAGTTAGTGAATTGAGGAGATATTTTTTTGATTTTCCTTGTAGTTTTTTTTAATATACTTGCACACAAGACGAATTATAGTGAATTTTATATTTTATAGATCAATATGATGCGCGTTATACATTCGGTCGCCATGGTTAATCAACAAAGCTACCGCCAATCAGACGGGCGGATCGTAGCATTAGAAAATAGCAACAACGGCCAATAGTTTTTGATTTCTGGGTTACCTTGGGTAATATGGAAAATATGCTCAGAATAATTTTTTTGTTAACAATGGTTATAGTCGTTGCGTACGGATATAAATTAAACGACTAGTATAGTACAATAACCACCGTAAAGCAGTGGCACGTTCATCGGCAGAATTGTTTATTTTTTTTTTTTTTTTTATATCACATAATCGTAATGTTTTTTGTGTTTCGATTTTATATAGATCGACGCACCGCCGTAGGTAGAATTATTTTTTTTCCCGGCAGTTGTTTACGTCTGTATAGGTCGACGGTAATGAGTTAACTAAATAATGTCGTGCGACGATGACACACGAACGCAGACGAGATCGTTTCACGGCACTTATAATAACTTATATTCTATAAATAATGTATTTTTTCGTACCACTCGGGGACGTTTCTCGGCCAATCGCATTTTCCCGACGCTTCGTTGAACACCTGTCCCATTTTGCAGCCGTTCCGCCTTGGCGTGTCTCCGTTGACGCACACGTAGAAAAACTGACAGTCCTCGGGGTTCGCGTACCTGGGATGTTGCAGTGCGATGTCCATAGTCACGTTGGGACATTGGAAATTGAACACGTCTACGGGCGGGAAAAATGAAAACGAAATAATATTAATCCCGCTGTACGATTATGAGCGATTAATATTTATTTATTTATAGTTTACGGCCTCCGCGCGGTCGTAAAAACAATACGAAAAAAATGCGAAACGGCGGGTGTATGTATAGCAATAATTCGGGTTTTAATCGATTTCGAACGGGTTTTATTTTATTGTTATTATTATTATTATTTTTTTTTTTTTTTTTTTTTTTTATTGCGCATAGGGACGAAAATATATAAATAACTATAAGTATACGTATTATATGAACGTGGCGGGGAGGGGGGAGGAGGGGGGAAACAGCCGAGCTGCAAAAATAAAATAAATCGCCGGCGGTGGGAGTTTAGCGCTTTTACCACCGCCGCGTACCGTTTTTGACGCCGGTCCAAAATCTCCGGCGGCCCGCGTTTTGGCAGCCGAACAAACATTAACATATCGCACGCGGATAGTGTGATTTTTCCTGCGGTTTATTATAGCGGAGGGGGGAGGTAGGGGTCGGGGTTTGTTTTTTTTTTACTACACACACTTATTATTATATCCGTCACGCGAAGGCCGGAAACGGAGAACACGTATAGCCTAACGGTCCGCGATAATATAATGTGACATAATAATATTTGAATACAGAGAAACGGGCGAACGCGAATAATATTTCTGACGAAACAAACCGTGGTTTTCACCATACACCGTACCTTGCGACGAGCATCCTTTTTTCTTCGCCTCGTCCGGCCAAGTGCAAATGCCGGTTTTCTCGCTGTACACCAAACCGCCCGGGCACGTGATCGCGTTGAATTTACCGTCCACGCAGAAATAAAATTTGTCGCAAATCTTCGGGTTTTCGTGCGCGAAATATCCGTTCTGCCTGGGACAATGTTCGGCCGGTTGAGGCGTCTCTGCGGTACAGACCGTGACAGTTATTAATACAATAATAATAGTATTCGTATACTATACGAAACCGTGTAAAGTATTTCTACGCCGTTTGAAAAATCCCCTCGTTAAAATGTCGTACGCGTTCGCATTCCCCAGTTGGAAAATGTAACGCGTTCGCGTGCGCATTCGTCGACGTTTGGAACGCGTTCCCGGGAGTGCGTCCCGAAAAGGGGAGGGGGGGGGAAAAACAAATTCCCGCCCATTAAAACAATTATTGATTGCCGAACAACGTACGGAAATGTCGTGTACGTAGTTGTAGGTCGACCCCGTTTACCCGTTCACCCCGGTACAGTAGACGTTGTGCGATATGCAAATTATAAATATTTTAAATACAATACTGAATTTATAATAATCATAATATTAAATATAGATATTGCAAAAATTTCCGAATTTCAGTGTCGCCTAAATACGCCGCTGTGAATAGAGCGCGCGCGGCGTCCACCCGGTGTGCGATGGTAAACTCCAATGCCGTCCCGTCTCGGCTGTGATGTTCGCTCGGAGCCTTGGATACAACGTCACGACGACTGGATACAATTTGGTAGGAAATATAAAATAGAGGCCATACAAGTGGATTTCCTAGCGAGTTGTTTACGGGAGGTTTTGATGTGTTGACTTTACGCACATGTCGAATACTATAGACGATAGAATAATCGACGTCTCGGTCAGTTGTTTTGTTTTGTTTTTTTTTTTTTTTTTGTTTTTATTAATCGACTAAAACCACAGTTGTTTCGCATTATACAAATACATGCCCACGAGTGTTACCGTCAGACACAACCGCAGCGATTTGATTCAGACGGACCGCACTGTCCACTTGATACAATTCGAATGAAAAACGGTTTTGGATTCTGAGTTTCATTGTTGTAACCGTTTCACCATAACATGGCAAAATACATATATATATATATGGTCGTAAAAGCAACGCTATCAACTGAACCCTGTTCAGAACCCGTCTTTCGTTAGACATACATGAAATTCCCGTCCGTATATCCCACCTTCCCAACTTTCCGCCAACAACAGTGGCTGCACCCGCGCGCGAAATATGCGCGTCCTATTTTTATTATTATTATTTTTTTTTTTTTTAATGTTATTAGGTACATAGCGTACGCGGTGTTTGGTCGGAGCAAACAAA
The DNA here is from genome assembly GCA_902439185.1 of Cinara cedri. Classification (NCBI taxonomy): domain Eukaryota; kingdom Metazoa; phylum Arthropoda; class Insecta; order Hemiptera; family Aphididae; genus Cinara; species Cinara cedri. The sequence continues at coordinate 397,226 of CABPRJ010000023.1, forward strand.
TGATAAATACGGAGTACGATTTGTATATCAGGTAGCGCGGACGGGATTTCAACGGAATATCATGCTGCGGTGTGTACGTTGGCGGCTACCAGCGCCGCTGCACCGCTGCTTTTTACGGAACACGAAAAGTTACGAATTAATTTACGACGCGCGCGTGCGAACGAAAAGAATCGATAATTTACTATCGGATATAAAAACCGTCATGGTTTTTTTTTTTTTATTATTATTACATATTTTTTTATTTATTTCCCTCGTATATTTCATCATCGCCCAGCACCGAGTGTTTATAAAAACATTGAATAATATTTTGGTATTTTATAAACTGCGGTGTACCGTATTTTATCATTATTAATAGGCGTATGCCAAAAACGGTTTATTTCTATTTGTTGCGCGCGCGCCGTTTGTATTTATACACTTGGTGGTTTTATTTTTTTTTATTGTTTTTTTTTTTTTTTTTTTTTTTTTTTTTTTTTTTTTACCTTATATAAATTTAAAAACCGACTATATTTTTAGACGCGACGTAGGCGCGGCGGCGCCGTAGACGCGTTTGCGGAGTTATTATTATCGCGCGTATTATGATCATTTGCGACGCGGTGCCTATGCGATACCGTCTTTTGGACAGCGTGAAATGGCGCCGCGTCATCCGGCGCCTACCCCCTCCCCCCGCCCCCCCCGTGGCGTTTCGCGGAAACTAACGCGCCGCGTCCCGTTACCGTCGTGCGTTTCGTCACGCGAATAACGAGAACGTCGGGAATCCGCGGCGCGAATCACGGCCGTGTGCCGAGGATTTCCGATGGTATCGCCGGGATGGCCGGATGCCGTCCGGAGACGACTGCGGCGCGGCGGCAGCTCCGTCCACCGGGACCGGAACGTTTCCGCCGGAACGGGCGGTAACGCTCGCGCGCCCGTCTGCGTCGCCGTCGTATTCGAAATCCGACCGCGTCATCCGGCCGTCCAGGTGCGCAGACAGACCGTTTATCGTTTCGCCGAACGTCCCCGCCGGAACAGCGCGTTACCGGTAAAACGGACTGATCTGCGGGCGGCCCCGCGCCGGGGTCTCCGGGTGTAACGTTCTTTGTCAATCGGCGGCGGCCGATTAGCGACGGTGCCCGCGGTACAGCACGGTGACACGGAGAACGCACTCCCGAAATGATCGAAAATCAAAAAAAAAAACCGCCGGACCCGAGTTGCGACGACCGCACGACGTCCGCGTTTTGTTCGACGGACATCCGGATACAAACCGGACGTCTCAGTATCATTCGAAAATCCGCTTTTCGACGGGCGTGATTCTAAAAGGCCGGGGGTTCCCCGTTTAACGCTTTATGCTTGTGCGCGGTAATCGGACGAATCCGCGGGCGAGTGTGTACGGGTACATGGTTTCCGAAACCCGTTTTGATTTTTAGAATTTCGGATAAACCCGATTCGTGTCCGTTAGGGCGAACTTCGGTGCAACGAGACATTGCGCGGTTAGGTGGACAAATCCGAAAATACAGAACCGTTTTTCCCGAACGGTTTCGGCGTTCTGTACGACGCGGTCGCTCCGTGGTTTTCTCGTTTGTCAATTCGAAAAAATGATTTCAATAAGACGCGGTCTGGAGAAAAATTATTGTTTTCTTTTATTTTGTCCATACGTACCGCTTGCGAAATCATATTCCCAAGATAGCTGGGGCGGGGACGGATAGACGGCTTTGTGAATACGGCACTTAAAATCTAATGCATAATATAATATTATGTACGAAAATCTGAAATGTATTATTTTACATATTATTATTGTTGTATAACGACCGTCAGCACTGTGTGTGTGTGTGTGTGTGTGTGTATGTCGTAATAGTATCGTAAAAAAATAAATAATATATCGCACTATCGGAACGTCAGAGTGTTGTAACGCGGCGAAAAGCCGTGTTTTTTTTTGTTTTTTAAAAAAACGAGTTTATAGATTTAAAAAATGTGTTTTAGCTATCATCGTCGAATTTCGTATTTATGTTGTCTATAAATAAAATAAATCGTAAATTAAAAAATTAAAATAAAATATTCCACGGCCGAATTTGCTCGGTGTAGCGTAATGGATTCAAGCACTGTATTATAACTGTTTAAATTAATTTGTGATGCAATGGACGTATTGTTTACAAGTATGCGTTTTATTATCAGAGATGGACAACTTGAAGTTGTCAACATTCTTAAAACGTTAAAATCTAACGGACCAGAGCATGGGGAGCGAAAAAAACGCACGTGACTTTAATTTTAATTTTGAGGAACTGACGATTGCGAGGTTGCAAATGGCGACGCTGCAAAACCAACTTTTATTTCTGTATAGTGGAAACACAAGGCAGGCGATCGAACGTTTCATCATTTGGTCGATGTCTTACTTTCGGTCTAAAACGATTCGTATTAGAGAATGTACATTCACGTTATGTTGATCGTTTCAAACACAGATAACATATTTTCCAATGCAAAACCATGTGAAAGTGGATATTTTTTAACGTTTCAAATATATTTTTTAAATATTGTTAGTTTCAGACTAGCAACTACAGTATTAAATAGTAAATTGAAAGTAAATTAAAAGTATCGATTGTTTGATATGCGCAAGGGCGTCGGACCAACGGAGACGATGAGAGCAATCGCACCTACGGGAATAAGTCCTCACAGGCACGGGGTTACTACGTGTTTGGGGTTTCATGTCGCCTCTTATAATCTTGTAATTTTTTTTAAGGCTATTCGTTTAATCGCGTGTGCATAGATGATATTTTCTTTGATGTTTAACGCATTTCCGTTATTAGACTTGTTCACGGATCGCGCTAAAAAGATAAAAATCATACGTATCCCGGGCGAGACGCGGCAGACGCGGGAAAAGCACCTGAACTGTCATTGTATTGACATGGAACTGTTTGAATTTGTACAGCGATATTCGTCGGTTAAATAGCGCAGTCCGTTTGTTATCGGGTACGCACGGGGTTGTTACGGACGAACGTTATTTTCGGTAACAATATAATTCAAAATAACATTGAAATATCAGGCGATATACACGGTCGTTCGGCCCGTCCCTCCCTCCCCTCCCCACCCCCAACCGCGGTTCGAAAATCGTTCCGGCGCGCCGCTGGATGTGCGTGCGTGTTACGATGCCGCAATAACGTTTTATCGAAACCGTCGCCGGCATACCTCCGACGCGTAACAGTTCTGTAATAATATCGTAAACCACGGTAACGGAGGGGGGGTGGGGGGGGGGTGAACGCGTAACCACGACGGACGCGCGGCGTACCCCGGCGTGCCCGTCTCCGATGTCCTCCGCGCGTGTTTTACCGATTTATACCCAAACGCGCGCGCAAACAGCCCGAACGCGCGTAATGGTTTTCTAATGCGATTTTTATGCACGAGACGCGTCGCGGCCGCGGGCCGAAAATCGACCAAACGCTCTGCGCTCACTCGCCCGAAACGCGCCCGTTAACACACGTCATTGGTCCGATGCTTTTCGCGGCCGTTTCGAACGGTTTTACGCGTTCGACGCCCGGAATAACAGACGAATCGTGAACGGTCTCGGGGGGGGGGGCGATTTCAACGGGGGAAGGGGGCGACCCGGAGCCGGGTTTTCGGACGCGAGTTACGGGCTTATAAAATGCCGCGGCGAATCTGCAACACGGAGGCGTGATAGAGTTATTACGTTAGGTGTGCGGCGAGACGGCGGACCAATAATAACCGTTCATCGTCGCGGGTCTTGATGTTTTTCAAAAGGCACGCGTCTCCCTTTTGTCGCCCCCTTCCACTGTAAATGTTCTGCCTCGCGTACGAGTCGTACGATATTCGAACGTTTCCGCACGTTTTTCCAATGTCGATTTACCCGCGATGGGAATTTTTTTTGTTTCGCTAAACGGATCGCGGTAAGAAGTCGACCGGAACGCGAAAAGAGGCGAAAATCCGTGCCGGATGTAAGTTAGAAAACCACGCGGACGATATTACCGGGATGGAAAAAATATCGAACGGATTGTTACTATACATTACGGCTATAATATCACATCGAAACATATTTTTTGAAACCGTCCCGCGGATTCAAGCAGTGAACGTCTCTCTTATCGAACACCGGATTAATGGAAAACGAACTATCCGAATCTGTTATATCCGCGGGACGAACAATAATTGAATCGACCGTATAGATATAACACCACGTATAACCGCGAACTCTACTCAGAATCGTTTTCCGTTGGTAACAGTTAATGGTTGTCGTACAGATACATAAAGAACTTTCCTGTATAGCGTCCTACGCTTGCGCCGGGGGTATGCGGCGTATGCAGCTGTATGTCCCGAACACCCGGTCCGGATTGAGAGGAGAGAATAGGGGACCACGTCCCCGGGGTCGACAAAAACCATATTATGGGCGGAATCAAATGTTCGCGAAATACGCACGTTTTATATGTCGCCATTCAATTTGAATGACAAGTGAAAATATTGCGTTTTCAATTAAACAGTCGGTTAGACATTTCATTATTTGCGTGCATTTTTTAATCGGAGTTTCACGAGCTTCAAATAACTTTCAGGGGCCTGTGCGCGACTCGTACTATTATTGTTATCGTTTTAAATCCGGACGTGTATCGCCGAAGGTGTGTATTTGTCTTCGGCATATTTCGGTCGATTCGTTCGTAGTCTTCGGGATGTCCTCGGGACGGGGCACCGGCGACGGCGTCGGGACGTCCGGAAAACCGCGTCCACCGTCGGGCGTGAGTGACGATGTCCGCGGCGTCTCGGGAAGTCCGACCGAGAGCGCGCGCGCGCGCGCGCGTTCCGGGCGAATCGCGAAAACGGACGCGCCGCGACGCCGTCTCTCGAATTATTAACGGGCGCGCGCGCTATAATTACACCGGGTCGGCCGGCTCAAAAAGGTACGGCCAAAATAAGACGGTCGCGTGCACACGCGGATTTTAACTTGTCTTCTTATTATTTTCTTTTTTTTTGGCAACGTCGCGACAGCCGCCGCCGATCTCCGTATAGCATTAATAATAAAATACGAGCGATTGTATTGTACGCGCGCCCGTCGTCGTACGGTTTTCGTGCGGGTCGCGCAGCTTCATGACGACGAGACACGGTGACGTCACGGCGCTCGATCGATCGTCGGGCGCGACGTACGCGCGACCGGGGGACGTCGCCGCCCACGTGAAATTCCCTCCGCCTCCCCCTCACCCACGGGCGGCGCGACAATAATAACGATAACGTTACAGTCGTTCTGCCGCCCGTCCCCTGCGGCCGTCCACCTCGCGGGCCCGTCAACGTTGTCCGTACTCGAGAGACGAGCCGCGGAGCCCTTTGATTGGCCGCGTGCGGGGAATTTTTCGCGGACGCCTATTGCAGGAAACGCCGGGGCCGGACGGACTATATGTCCGGACGCGTTTTTATCGGGCGGTGTACGGTTTTCAGAAAGAAAAAAAAACGATAATGAGCCGTGGCCGTATCGGTCCGCGCGAACATCAACGTTCAGAAAATAACGCCGAATCAAGAGTGTACTTACACCGTGTTGGCGCAGAAAAAAATATCGTTTCGAATTATGTGTTCACGATGACCGGCCTTGTGCCAAACCACGTCGGGCGAGGAGTAGCCGGGAAAATTGACAATGCATTGTGGGCGGAAGTACATTCGGTCGGCATTTGAGAGCCGTGTTGGTATTAGCTATTAGTTACTCGACGGTTATCGCGAAATTACGGGTTATGGAAAAATACGAAAAAACCAAAATACGGTGTTATGGTACGTCGGAAGGGGTCGGTTGGCAGTTATGAACGAACCGTGCACAACAATTTAAAAAAAAAAAATATATATTGTTTCGTATGGATTGGCAACATTGACGCGTTGTGACTGGCCCGTTATCAATTTTCTGAAAACCGTAACTCTTTTTATCCGTCTTTTTATCTTTTTATCAAATCGCTTACGGTCGTTACTGTCAGATTCGCTGAAATCCGCAGTATGACTGCGTAAAATGTGTAAAGTACACAGATGGGATTGACTGTAACATACGAGACACACATCCCGGAGATACGACAGAACAGAGACCGATCAAAGTATTATACAAAGTATCGTACGGTTTTTCCATTTTTCCCTTTCCTCCGTACGCGTCGTGATTTTTCATCGATTATAAGTCAACCTGCTCGGGACGCTAGGAGTTCCTCGGAACGAAACCCGATTTGGTTCGGCTGCGTACGGGTAGATCGGGTTTTCGTTTTGAGTATTGGGTGTAATTTAAGTTCGTATTTTTTCCACCCCCGCGTCCCAATGTATCCCGGTCCCTTGGCGATCCGAGAGTATTATTATAGTAAGACATTGTGTACGTATGGGCGCCCGGATGGGGAGGTGGCGGCAAGACGGGGCGTCTGCTGGTCCCTGCACTCAAATATAGTAAAGTCGCGTTGCGTTTTCCGCCTGAATTAAAATGTTCGAATTGCACTCCGATCAAGAACCAGTAACTGCGCTTGGGCGAAAAGGCGATTTTGCAAAAATTTAAATAAAATCTACTTAAACGTTTTGAAAACGCTAATTTCCTTCCACCGTAGTCTAGCAGGACGACCTAGTAACGCCGTTTTATCGACCATTTGGGTTCTTTTTGTTTTGAACTCAAGTGTAAGCCGACTACTGAAATGAGTACCTTTCAAGACCTTCTCCAAGACGTGCTGCGACTCGTAACATTTACGGCCCCCGGCCGTTTATCGATAACTAGCAGTCTTCGCGGCTCGTCGGGCGGTATATCAAACGAGAGTGGAGATTATACGATGGGGAGGTCGTGTATTGTGTAGCACGCCCTACGGGAATACGCCTATACAATATATCGTTGCACCTTCTATGTGCGACATTTTCGATTTTGAGGTTTTGTTATCCCTGGATACAGAAAAATATAAGCTACCATAAGATAATATCGTCTGCGTGCTGCCCCCACGAACGAGTTACGAATGAAAAACAAAAAACACAAAGCCAACAGGCTCTTGTGTGTTGCCCACGCTGAAACCGTTTGTGAAATACCTGCTGTCTGATTGAAAATGTACAGAAATACGCGACATTAATCGCCCTAAGAAAACTGTGTAACAATGACATACCAACGTACAACGACGCAGTGTCTATAACTCTACAGGTTTTTAATAATATTATTGTTATAATATAGGTACTCACGTAGCGCGGGCCTGCTGGAACAGTCGATGTTCAGCGGCAAGTCGCACTTCTCCTGCGACGGACTGTAGTCGTTGAACACCTTGCCGTCCGGACACAGTTTCTCGGTGATCTTGTTATCCGAACACTCGTAGTACTTGTCGCACTGGTCGGGGTCCGCGTAGAATCCGTTCGGTTCCGGGCACTCGCTCTTCAGCTGCGGCTCGGCGCCGGCCGCGGCCGCGTCCTCGTAGTCGTACTCGACCACCGGTGATGGCCGCCGGGGCGCGATCGTCGTGGTGGTGGCCGGCCGTCTCCTGCCGCCGCTGTTGGATTGGCCGCTCAACAGAGCGACTGCAGAATAACGAAATCCGTTTGCATTATACCGGCCGACAAGCATGACGATAATTATGTGTGGCCGATCGGCGTTAGGCCCCGAGCGTTGAAAACGGAAAATAATAAAAAAAAAAAAAAACAAAAAACGTAACGTCGCAATGCGGCGGAGGCCCGACTGCGCGCGTGTTAATGTAATTTTTCAAATTTACGACAGCCCGTTTGTCGCGAACAACGGCAAGACCGCTTGCGGGTGCAGTTTCGGGCGTACAGGGTGTCTAACGGAGTACAGCGATTATTGTCAATCGCGATTTCCCCGCGGCGGCGTCACAACGAATAACAATGCGTTATAATCGCGATTATCGCGCTCGCCATGTATACGTGAGTCGTATACGGAACACAAGCTTTTAATCTTTATTGTTATATAGTTTCTAATCTATTGTCGTTAAATCGCATTATTTAATTTTACATTTTTTTCTGCACATATTTATTTATTATTTTTCGGCGCGTGTTCTAAAAAATTCACGTTTCGCCCGTTTTGAGCGCATAAATGCGCGCATATTTAACGGGGTAGGTATACTTTATGCACGTGGTTAAATTTCTTCGAATCAAGCGTTTCTGTCGTGCGCGAATGAGTCGTAGCCCGTCATGTCGCCCGACAGTGTCGCCCGACAGCGGCGGTCGAACGGGTAGTTTTCCCGTCGCCCGACCCCGGCCCCCCGGGTGTTACGCGGCTACCGCGGGCGTAACAATACCGTAACATTATGCCGACGGTGGTTACGGCAAAAGGGTCTAAGTGACACGGCTTGACTATCGAACGGGGAAACACGCGTTTCGGCGATTGCGCGTGCGTGAAAACAGCGATTATCTAACGAACGGTTTGAATTTTAAATCTGGGGTTAAAACGCGACACTTTTCACTTTTTCTCTTCTCAATCCTATGCGGTCTGAACGACAAAACAAAAGCGAATCAACGAATCCGCTATTCCGACCGAAAAGAAGTTATTGCAAACCTAATAAAAAAAAAAAAATCCGGCGTCCGACTCTCCTGGAAAACCGCACGAATCGTGTGTCGCTCAGACCCGTGCGCCGTTGATAAATATTATGTTAGGACGGGAAAATAAAACCGTTTCGACCGCCCGTACTTGGACAGGCGTATTTCCGTGCGCGTTTTAACGCCCGCGGTGCAGGTGACGGCCCGTGCCGCCGCCGGGCCGGTCGAGACGGAATTTCAATTATAAACCGGCGGCGGTGGGTCGGGAACGGGCGCGCCAAAAATGCAGCGGGTCGGAGGACGAAAACGAACCCCTTGTCTTCCTCCCCTTCACCCGTCCCGGCGTAGAAAGTCTTCCGCGCGTACAATGTGTTGCCGCGGGACCGGGAAAGGCCGCGGGCGTATTGGGTTGCCGAAAAGCTTTTAGACGTCCGTACGCCGTTTGGCCGTCATGCGCGCGGCCGTTGTACAATGTTTTATATCCATCCGGGTTTCGTATTGTGCGTCGGAGCTCCGGCGGGTGCGCGTGGGAAACGACAGACGAGACCTTTTCCGGCACGCCGTCGGGAAACGCGAGAACAACGGCGACGACGGCGGCAGCGAGAGGTTGAAAAGAAAAAAAAAAAACACGCGCGCGTAAATATGACGGGTCACGGGGCGCGTTTTACGGGGAGAAAAGCGAGCGTTTTTTTTTTTATTTGTTCGTTACTAAAGTTTTTTCGATTTTAATTAGCATCGCACACGCCGTCACCGTCGTCGTCGACCTCGGCCGAAATAAACGAGAGGAAAAAAAAAAAAAAAAGGAAAACGGAAAACTACCCGATACACGCGTCGTGCCATTTCGTTTCTCTGCTCGTTTTCGGCCATTAATATTATCGTCATCACGATTGTTTCGCGATTGTTGTTCTCCGCGAGCGGGTCGTGTCATTTAGGGGCGGCGTGTCCGAGGGTTCGGCAGTGACCGACGACACTTCCCCTCTTCCGTGCTCGGGGGGAGGGGGGGTGGTTGGAGCAGTGCGGGTGTCGCGCGTTGTTGCGTTGTTCGCGACGCCGGACACCGTTGAACAGTCCGCGGCGTACCCTCCGGTCGTCACCCATCGAAATGTCCGATTTCACGCGCGCAATAAACGACTCGCTGTGTTTAAAATCGTACCCGGGCCCCGTAGGTCTTCGCGCGTGAGCGATCGGAATCGTCGGAACCCCGGCGCGGACTCCGGACATTTTCAGTGTTCCCGCAGACCCGACGGTCGGGTTTGGTAACGCACCGAGCGAAACCGACAATAATACCGTTTCCGGACTCCGGCATCGCCACATTGGCCGCTATCGAGCTCGAACATTCGCCGCGAAATCGAATTGCCGGCAGTGGACGAGATCGTATACAGCCGTTGGCGTGTTTAATAAAGAAAAACAAAAAAACGAAAAAAAAAAAAAACACGGCACTCAGCGGCGTAGCCGAGCGGAAGATGGCCTCGGGGCAATTAAAAAACCAGACCCTCTACACGTATACTTGTACGGTCTTTAAGAAAATTCGAAATACACTCCGCTCGTAGCGACATTTCAAGTGTAAATACATACTAAGAAATCGCAAACGAAAATAATAAACAGACAATAAAAAGGAAAAAGAAATCCAGTTTGCCATACGGTTTGCGTTGTACCATACGAATTATAACTGTCAGCACGGTGAACGCCGTCCATTGCGCAATATTATCGTGTGTGTTATTAATCTATTTGAATAATATACTGATTGTGACTGGAATTATCACGAATGATATAAAACATTCACTATTAATAACACATCAAAATTTGCAATTTTTTAAGAAAGTAATTTCAGAATTATTCGAGGCCCCCCGAGCTCTGAGGCCCCGGAGCCACTGCCCCACTTTGCCCTATGATAGCCACGTCACTGACGGCACCAATTCGATTTGGCGATTAAAATCGACCATACATTTATGAACAAACAATAATCGCGAATACCCAAAATATTCATCATTGAAACGGTCTTGTTATAATATTTTGTGCGTATAATAAAATTAACCACACTACCCTTTAAAAAATTCAAACTGTCACTCGCGATTGGCTATTGATTTCTAGGATTTAAGAGGGATATTTTTTTTTTTCAAGAGTTTTTACGAATCGGTTGTTTTCGAATTCCCGTTGTATTCCGGGTCAGGAGGTGTGTATAAAAAACGATATTGTACGATTCTGTATTATTTCACTAAACGGTCCCCTCCCGCGGCCGAAAATTCCCGGGCACACTGCCTGTACACTGCTGCTATAACAACTATAACACTACTAATACTGATTTTATTACTAAAAAAACTGACGGTCGCGTTACTAAAACGCCGCGGGGTTTAGCGTTAAAGCGGCGTATTTTTAATCGCCGTCGCAGACCACTAGGAATTCACAGCGTTCTCCTAAAAATTCCATCGCGGCGTTGTCAGCGCGCGTGTCTGTGTGTGCGTGCGTGTGTGCGTGTGCGTGTGTGCATGTGCGTGTGTGTGTGTGTGTGTGTGTGTGTGTATAATACTACGGCCGTATTGGACCCGGTCCAATACACTATTGTGGTGTGGTATTAGTATTGCAAGGCGACAAAAAAAAAAAAAAACCAGAGAGAAAAAAGTTTAATGGCCTCCTCAAAAAGACGCACGCCGATCTGTTATTATTATTATTATTATTATTTTGTTTTTTTTTTGCGCCGATTATTTTATCATTGAAAACACACACACGCACGTAGTTCTACGGACGTGGTCGTGGTCGTCGTGGTCGTTACGATAACAAACAGTATGCTATGTGTATTTCAACACCACACCCTCTTTCGGTACACCGACCGTCGACGACGGGCACAGGCACAACCCGCGAGAGAGTAAAAATAAATTGCTCGGACACGGCGGACTGTCTCGACTGTGCCGCGACGACGGCGGCGGCGCATAATATTATCGCGTAACATAGGTATATCCGACCTCTCCTCTCCCCGTTACCCCTCCCCCCTCCCTTCCACCACAAACAGACGAACAGCGGTTTCCGAACTCTGCGTTATTCGGGTCCGGCCTAACCTCGTAAAAAAAAAAAAAAAAAACAAACAGAAACGTTAATTTCTCCCGCGACCGACAGTACACGAAACTCGGGGCATAACGTCGGGGTGTTACCCCGGAGTCTGTACGAACCGCGTTTTCTTTGTGCGCGTCGCGTCCCGGCATGCGGATGCGAAACGGCGACACTAAGGTACGCCTACGCGGAATTCCGTCGGGCGCGGATTTCGGGATCCTCTAGGTCTAGCCGTCCGAAGACGGACGCGCGGTACACGACGCATTATTGCCCGCCTTTGACGGTATACTCGGCACCCGCCCACCGCCGGTTCGGGAACCGCCACCGCGGATTGTGCAGTGCGCTATACGGTATTATACGCGTACCCGTTTGTATTCGGTTTCCCCCCCCGATTTCAATACGCGCGCAAACGTAAAATGCAAATAAACACGCACGCACACACACACACACACACACACACTGTATAATTTGTATATTATATGCATCGTGTAAAAAATAATTATATATATATATAAAAAAAAAAAAAAAACCCGAGAAAAAGTATAATAATAATAAAAGTTGTTTTATTTCGCGAAGGTTTCTTGCCGGCTCTCGGGTCGCGAGTCGAAAGGTATCAAGGTCGAAAACTACAAACCTGCCCCCCTCCCCCCTCCCCGGTCGCCTGCCGGGTACCAGTCACGAATTCGCGTGTTCGACTGTACAACTTTTGAGCGGCGAATGCGGTTTTTTATTTATTATTATTTTTTTTTTTCGCACACACGCCGCGCACATAAAATAACGACATTATGCAGGAAATCGCGTATTGTCGGAGAGAGAGAGAGAGAGAGAGAGAGAGAGAGACGGGTACTTTGCGCGCGTCCCGTGGCGGGGCTGTTATACAACAACGCACAGAGAAACGGAGTAACGTCGAATATCGCATGCGTATAGAACCGTGTAATGCACGATCATCTCTGGTTCCCCGGGGGGAAAAGCCGAAGCCCCGACAAAGTAGTGCGCGTTTTTTAGGATAATTTTCTTCCGCTCGGTATTACGATATTTTCCGTTTCGTTCGCCGGTCCAAATGGCACGGGTACGCGCGACGTTCCGTAGCCGAAAACGTGGGGGCGTAGGTCCGTGTTGATACGGTCGATGGTCAGCGGGTTTCCCGGACTCCCGGATGCGCGAACGAACTCGTCCGGTGGCCGCGTTTTCTTCGCGCCGGATTCCCGTGAAACGGCCGCGAACGCGTTGTCGCCGGCGGGTGCCCGGGTCCGGAAAATCGGGAAATCCGCGAATTTCGAAAAAACGCGAGACGCGTGGGAAACGCAAGCGGGCGCGATGGACGGAGACGGCGAAGAAAACGAAACGAAACAACAAAACGAAAAAAAAAAAAAAAACAACAGATATTAATCGATAGCTCGCGGTTCCGAACGACGCGTACGCGCGCATTACCTACGCATATAAGAGAGGGGGGAAAAAAACCGAACCCAACCCGAAAGAAAAAGCGGCGAAAAAAAAGAACGAACCCGAACGAGAGTAAAAACGCGATAATTTATTATACGGTGTGATGTTATTATTATTATAGGCGTGCGCCGAACGAATTTCACTAAGTACTTTCTTTTCGTGAACCCGGCTGTAGGCGCACGCCTGCATTATGTTATGCTATTTTTCACTCGGGTTTTTTTTTTTTCATTCCCCCCCGTCCTCCTGCGACCAACGACGACAACAATCGCTGTCCCGGACTGGGACGTGTTTTTTTTTTCTTTTTATTATTTCCGCCAAAAAAAAAAAAAATCTATACGCCCGATATTATTATCTATTCACTCTTCGCGACGATAATATTCTACGAACACATACGCGCGCGATATATATGTATATACACATGCATACACGTACGCATATTCTATTATAAACGTATTGTAATCCATACTTACTGTGGCAAAAAACAATGGCGACCAGTCTGACGTCCATGATGACGATTAGTGGGTATACGTCCGTGTCGGTGCACAGTCGGTGTCGTGGTGTTTAACCGCGGATACCGGGCGTTGGGTACGTGCAGCGGTCCGCGCGGACCTTTCAATCGCGAATGATTGGAGAACGAAGCCGCCGACGCGCGCGCGCGATACAAAAAAAAAAAAAAAAAAAAAAACGAAATGATAATGGAATAAAAAACACCGTCCACGACGACGACGACGACGACGTTATTATTATTATTATTATTATTATGTTTTATATTATATTATATTGCATGTGTGTGGTATTTCGCCTTCGTCTCGCGAGCGGAAAGGAAGAATGGAAAAAAAAAAAAAACCACTTCTCCCGGCCGTACGCGGAACGCGTACCACACGTCGCCGTTACACGTAATAATATTTTTATTATCGTATATTAACGACGGCTCTGGGCGATACAAACGTGATTTTACGATATTTTATCGTCGTTCGTTGTTCACGTGCGTATACGGTTCGCCCCCCCCCCACACCACCTCCACCCCGTCCGTAACGCCGCGAGACGTTTTTCGTCGTTTTTTTTTTGTAATATTCTTAGCGCCCGCGTCGTCGCGGCCCGCAACGTTCCGGGCCGCCAACGAGACCGCGACCCGTTCGGACCGATACTTTCGAACGTCCATAAAGGCTGGACCGGGTAAACGTTAAACGGTCAAACAAACTACGGAAGGTGATTTTCAAAATCGAGTAATGAGTAAATTATGATCCGGTCGAAATTGAACGGCCGATACACAATAGACGTCCGCGTATCGAGGTCTTCAACGCGGATAAGACGGCGCAGACAAAACACCACTCGCTGAACAAACGTACGGCCGAACCGACACGGGGAAAGTTCTGGTCCGCACGGTCCGCGTGAGAGTAACATTTTGTTTAACGGGTCTCCGGCGTGGGTCCGAACAGGTCCCGTCTCGTGTCGCGCGCCCGCCGCCGCAGTTCGCCGTTCGCGAGCGATCGGTTTTTTTTGTTTTTTTTGGCTTTTTCGTAGTGTAGTTTCAGCGGATTCTGCGCGCGCGTGGCGAACCGATTGGAACGCGCAGGTTGTTACTACGACTACGGCGTTTGGTTTTGTTTTCCCGTCCGTAAACACCTTACCCGCCGGATTCTTCAGTTTCAGCCGGACGGCATCCGCATGGGTACCTACGCCGTTTGACGGAGGTCGGTTTATCGATTTTACGAAAACGGTTTTCGTTGACAATCGGCGAAAACCGCGGCGGGACAACCGTGACGTTTTTCCGAAACCTGTACATTGTTTTCTTGTGCTCGTCGTCGCGGTTCGGTTAAAAACATTCGTAGAGACGTCCGGACAGAAAACTCATGTACAACGCTTGGGCATCGTTACTTTTTAAAAAGTACAAAACAATTTAGCCTGCATTTTAGAGCTATTTATAGACATTTTAATTTCGCGAGGTTCGTTTACGTAATTTTTATTCGATAGGTGAAAATGCCTTGAATACTCAACAGCAAGTACGTCACATTTCGTACAGCGAGTAGTGTATATTATTTATTTATTTTTTTATATAAGAATTTCGACATCAAATTATGACGAAAATCGTAAACATTACACGGCCTTTCCAAACGCGTACAACCGAACAACTCCGCTCGGAATCGTTCGCCGTTAGCAGCGATTAATCGTCGCGTACAGATACACGTTGAATTCCCCTATCACGACGTGTCCTATAACACCTTCCCGACTTCTCACCAACAACAGTGGCCCACCCGTCTTGCGGGTCGGACGTCCGTTTGTTTGTTTTTTTTTCGTCCGTTTCACAGAAACGTTTTTCCCGCACGCCGTTCGAAAGGCCAATATTTATTTTCCCGTCGCGTCGTAATGATATACGCGACGTCGGCAACGTTTCTTGTTTATCGACAATGAGCGTTTAGAGTGTACACTATGTCGTAATAATATTATTATCGTATTATATTTTATAAATACTTTTATAGTATTTCGAATACATTGTCTAAAAGTACACGCTTATGGGTTACTCTGATATTGTATCGCCATGCGAACCGTAACGTTACAATTTTTTTTTTTTTTTTTATCGTATTATTGTTGTTTTAAGAACAAGCGAGTATAAAACGCTCGACTCCTGGTCGTGAATTAAAACACGTCGCATTGAATATCATGATGATGTATACCTAAACGGTTGTAATATATTATTTAACTACGATGGTTATTTATTTGACTGACAATACACATATTATATAGGTGATACAGTGCGGTTTTCTTTTCCGTCGCGGAGGACTTTGAGCGAATTCGATTACTGTTTTTCTCTAATCGTTACGGTATCGTTTAAGCTTTGGTTTAAAACTAAACTAAGCTAAGTCTTAATTATTTACCCATACAGCGTGTGCCGTGAATAAGTACATACTTTTGATTTTCAAATAGGAAACCCCCACCCCTCCCCCTCATCGCTTTTGAACGAAGATTCCCATTTGAGAGAATCAAAAGTACGCGCCTGTTCAAGGCACGCGGAACGGGTGTAAAAACTCAAACGATTCCGTGACGGTCGGAAAAAAAAAAAAAAACGGAGATCGAATTCGCCCGGAATGCGCCGTGACGATTGCCGGTCCGCGATAAAAAACGACCCTGTGCCCCCGTATCGTTCAAATTCGAACTGCCTACGTGCGCGCGTACGCACTGTAGGTTTTTTACCGATTTGAACGATTCGCGAAAAATATACGCGGATATTATTTTTACGCGGGCATTTATTTATAGCACGGTGGAATTTAAACGGCGACGTCACGCGCCCGAAATCGCCGTCTCGGCATTCTAGACTGACGGGGGGAGGGGGAGGGGGAGGGGGAAGAAACACCGAAAAATAATCGCGGTGCCCGCGCCGTGAGCAGGTCGCGGCGATCGCATTGAAATCGGCGCCCGAGCGCAAACGGCGCGGGTAATTGGTAACTCGGAGAGCGGACAACTTTTCGACGGCGGATTTTCCCCGAAACGCTCGCGGGCCCTCGCAGCGGTACCACCGCGAGCGCGGCTAAAAGGCCGGCGCCGTTTCACTGGTCGGCCGGACCTCTCGCACGGCCGTTTAATAAAACGCGAAACGCCGCCGCGGTTTGCGCGCGGCCCTCGACAATGCTCTCCCGTCTCCCGGATTTTCTCGACTCGCGTTTAACCGCTTGTTTCGACCGAAACGCCGCCGTCTTTTCGGTCCCAGAGTAACGCCGTGACGATTCCGATGCGCCGTGATGCGCCGATGAGACGGAGACGGCGCGCATCATGACAATGTACCGGCGAGTAGGCTCGCGACGATTCGCCACTTAAAAATAACTTGTTCTATTCGATATTTGTTTTTAATAATTAGTATGCCTCCGCGTTGCAGTTTACGCGTGAACGTTTTTTTTTTTTTTCGGAAATTTCAATAATTTTCTTTTCAACCGTAGTAATATTGTTTATCGACATAAACGACCATTGTTTTGATTGATTGATACTACATGATATCCGTAATAATACGGTGATAATAGTGTTGCATGATATTCCAAACTCGTGGAAAAGAACATCCTTGTCATGTGCCCCGACTAATAACTGATGGAATATTGTAATAGAATAACGTAAGTTACTGTACGTATAATAGTTTTAGAACACGTAGGTAATGTACACATTTGAAAAAACTTCAAAAAAAAAACGTAGAAAATAAAAGACCATATTTTAACAAAAGTTTCAACCACCTACAATTTTCTAAAAATAAAATGGCTATATTGAAATTTTTGTTTTAAAAATTATAGTAAAATTTAAAATTTTTAACTTTAAGTCCCCTCTCCTGGAAAAAAAACTATAAGAGGCATACTAATTATTATTAAAAGAAAAAAAATATATCGAATAGAGCAAAAGTTATTTCAAACGGTGGATCATCGTGGCACACTCCGTATAGGCGTAGACCTTAATGTATTTGCACTGGTTAATTTTTTAATTTTTTTTTATTATTTTCATGTGTTCGAATAGTATTTAAAATACAATTTAAAAATACCTTTTTCCAAAACACGTTCGTCACGGTCACCATTGATAATAATTAATTAAACTTTACGTTTCAGAGCGTATTATTTGCTCAACATTACCTTATGTATTTTACCTAATTTCTTTTTTTTTTTTTTTGTGCGGAGTTTTTTAATTTTTGTTCAAAAGATTTCAATTCAATAGTTATTAAACGAGAATTTCGGTTTCGTTAACAATTAATATTGCACGGTCGTGCAGTCGAGCGGAAGAGTTTCAATATCAATACACTGTTGAAACCGTATCGTACACCTGTGTATGGTTTCAAAAGAGAAAGACAACGTGATTGTTCAGGATGATAGTAAACGCATATAATGTAATGCGCGTACATGGGCTGGTCGTCCGTTTGCCACGAACCGGCGATTTCCCCGTGCGGTTCGTAGAGAATTTGATTTCCGTTTTTTTTTTTTTCTTTTTTTTTTTTTTTTACCTTTTTTCCATTAGTCGCGGTAAAAAACATTCCGCGAACGTTCGTCACGTTCAATAGACCGTGCGGCCGACGGGGTGGAGGGGGAGGGGAGGAGACTGACGGGGCGATGGCCAACGTCGTGCAGTGCATCGTAACGTCGGGACAACGGAGCTCCCGCGCGATAAAACGGAAAGAGAAATTCCAGAAATCAAACGCGCCGGCGGTCCGCGACAAACGGATCACCCCGTATAACGTGCCGCACGCGCGTCGGACTGTGTGCACGCGCGCGTGCGGCACGCAGTGACGGTAGCGACGGAGTGAGCGCAATAATGCGGTGCGCGCGACGCGCAAACGGGCGCGGTGAAATAAAAACGTCCAATATTTAAATGTCTTTGTATACAGGACTTTTATTCGGAACATACATTACCATATTATTAAATCTCTGAGTTTTTTTTTTTTTTTTTTTTTTTTTTTTTTTCGCGTGTTTGTCTTGCACATATTATTATTATTATAGCGATTTTAATAGCCGAACAACATTATTGTTATTATTTTAATTTTTTTTTTTTTTTTTGTTTTTTTCATAACATTACATAGTAACTAGATACCCGAAGTTGTACAATGGTTTATTTGGATTAAAAAAAAAAAAAAAAAAAAGTTTGAAAAAAAAAAAAAATATATCGCTAAATATTTCGTAAACATTATTAAGTAGAATCATATTACGGTCATTACCTAATTTTACGGTTATAAATTTAACAATTATATATAATATATATTCATATATAGCTTTACAATGTTTCAATATTTTAAAAAGCTTACACAAGTATTACAATTTTTCTTTTCGTTTCATCTATTTATTTAATAACAATTTTTTTTTTCGTCCTACGTATGAAACTAAAAAAAAAAAAAAAAAAAAAAAAAAA
>CABPRJ010000023.1:416977-444819 GCA_902439185.1 Cinara cedri
TTTTTTTTTTTTTTTTTTTTTTTTAATCAATTATATTTTTATCGTCAAATTCTTTACTCCAAACAAAATATACTATACATTGCATATTCTACACAGGCAATTTCTTTTTTTTTTTTTAAATGTATACACATAATATAATAATAATAATATAATAATAATAATAATAATAATAATAATAATAATAATGGCTCAGCCTCTAAGCATAATTGCACGTAAACCAGCCCGGATTACAATATACGTAGAGACGAGGAAGATCAAAAGTTTATAATTAAGGTGATTTTCGGTTAGACTTTTGATCAGCCTTGTACTATATATTATTATAATATATATATATATATAATATAATATAATATAATGTATAACAAAACGTTTCGAGAACAGCTAATCCAACACTACGCATTGTTCAACAATTTTTATTATCATTAGTTTTTTTTTTTTTTTTTTTTTTTTTTATTTTTTTTTTTTTTCTTTTATCGTAATTATATTCTTACAAATTGGTTTCAATTGAAGTATAATGTTTCGGGGTGACATTTTTTCTTTATCTTTTCGTTATTGTTTTTAGCATTTATACTTTTCCCGACAACCGAATCATTAATCTAAAGTTTTCAAAAAATTCGCATATATTATATTAATAACTAATAAAACTATCAATAACAATAACAGCTATACATTTTTAAAATTTTTAATAATGAGGTTCACGCGTATTCATTACACGAAATTTCTTTATTATTATTATTTAATTGATTTCTTTTATACAGGGACATTGACGCAATGAGTGGTTATTAAATTAATTTTATTGTAAATATTTTTTTTTTTAAATATTTTAGTAGTAAGTGTGTCGTTCGATCCATCCACCCGGATGAGTCCTGAGCCAAAAACGCCGACATTCGTCATAAATAAATATGACTACGGCGAAAGGTAAAGCGGGCAGCCACCATTCGGCTTTTACAGGGTAGGTCTTGAGCACCTCGGTCATACCCGGGCAATAGGACACGAAACAGGCAGCTAAAGTTTCGAAAACCATTCCGAAATTCAAAACCCAATTGTCCATGCCTTGGTGCAAAATGGAATTGTATCGAGTTTTGCAAATAATCAGATCCGCCCATTGAACTACAACAATAGCTATAAAGAAGGCAGTGTGGCAAGTATATTCAAGCTCTTTTCTATGCGTAAACGTCCATTCTTGACCGTACGAGTCCTCTAAATCGTTCACGGACTTCGAATCCCATTCGTTACGTATTCCGAGTAATCTCTGCGGTAACCATCCGCACTGAGCCATGATGACGAAGTACGAGAAAAATCCGGCGACCGCTTCTATTACACCGATTTGTCCATAAGCGACGAATATGAGTTTACCGTTCACCAATTTGTCGTTGACCGGATTCCTAGGGTGTCTCAACATGATATCAGATTCCGCCCTCTCGTACGCCAAAGATATAGCGGGCCACATATCAGTTCCCAGATCAATACACAGAACGGCGACAACACCGAGAGGTAACGGAATTCCACTAACGATAAACAGCAAAAACGGAGTTATTTCGGGCACGTTGGACGCCAAAGTGTAGGCAATAGATTTCTTCAAATTGTCAAATATAAGACGCCCTTCTTCTACACCGGTCACGATAGATGCGAAATTGTCGTCCAACAATATCATGTCGGCCGTCTGCTTAGATACATCCGAACCTGTGATACCCATGGCAATACCGATATCCGCTTTTTTCAAAGCCGGTGAATCGTTCACACCGTCACCAGTTACAGCCACTATGGCACCCAAATTTTGACAGCCTTCAACGATGTTTAACTTTTGTGTAGGTGATGTTCGCGCGAATACGATTTCTCTATTTGTTCTCAAAACGTGTTCTAATTCTTCGGTTGTCATGTCTCGCAATACCGATCCTTGAATTACAATCGTCGTAGACTCCCGCGGATCTAAAGATGATACCGGTACCCGACGTCTTTTAGCGATATCTTCGAGAGTTTCAGAACCTTCGGTTATTATACCCACAGCTTTCGCAATAGCTTTAGCGGTTACCGGATGATCGCCAGTTACCATAATAACACGAATACCAGCTGAACGGCATTTAGCGACGGCATCTGGTACACCCGGTCTTGGTGGATCGATCATGGACATTAGCCCTAAAAATCTTAAATCGGTCAATGGGAAATTAGGCGGATCCGTAGTAAAGTTAAAGCCAATCGGGAATTCTTCCGTACTCAAAAAGAGATCACAAAATCCTAGCACTCGTTCACCGTAACTTCCGAGTTGCTCAATAATTTCGTCCATTTCTTGTCTGATATTTTCGTCCAACTCAACAACACCGTCACCATAACGCATCCTAGTACAGCGAGCCAAAATCCTTTCGGGTGCCCCTTTCATAACTAACAATTGTCCTTTAGACGGTAACGCGTGAATGGAAACTTGGAATTTATCGGAAGAATTGAATGGAATCTCGGCTACTTTTTTATGTTGATCACGGAAGGCCATAACATCTCCGACAGCAAGTTCAGAAAACTTGATTATAGCCGCTTCAGACGCATCACCCATAACTTCTCTTTTTAATACCGGTGTATTGTCTTGTCCGCATATAAATTCGGCTCTACTGCAAAGACATCCAGCCCTAACAAGAGATTGATAAGCTTTGGTATTTCTAGCTTCTTCGGTTACACCGGTAGGGTCTTTGAAATAGTCCACTTCGATAATTTCCTTATTATAACTTAAATGAGTGACCGTCATACGATTTTGCGTCAGAGTTCCGGTTTTATCAGAACAGATGGTAGATGTAGATCCAAGAGTTTCGACCGCTTCGAGATGTTTTACAACACAATTTTTCGAAGCCATTCGTTTCGCTGTTAACGACAAACACACAGTGACAGTAGCGAGAAGACCTTCTGGTACGTTGGCAACAATAATTCCAATCAAAAATATAAAAGCATCCAACCAATGGTATCCAAGTAAGAACGCCATTATGAAAAACGAGACTCCTAAGAAAATAGCCCAAGCGGAAATCAAATGCATAAAATGATGGATTTCGTTTGCAATCGGCGTATCTCTTTGTTCCAGCCTTGTAGTCAATCCAGCAATACGTCCCATTACCGTGTTATCACCGCAAAGTATCACGACGGCTTTTGCAGTTCCTTCGACCGCATTGGTGGAAAAAAAGGCCAAATTGGTCGCTTCCAATACAGTGACTTTAGACACGGCCGAATCCCTAGGCTGTGGTTCAGTTTCTCCAGTCAAAGACGAATTGTCTACCTTGAAGTTATGGCTCTCGATAATACGAACGTCGGCAGGAACACGATCGCCAAACTTTACCTCCACAATATCACCTCTTACCAGTTCCGAGCTCAGTATATTTTTCCGTTCACCGTCTCTCACAACGTTAGCATATTGTGGTACCATATTCTTGAACGAATCCATTATTCTGGAGCTTTTCGCTTCTTGACTGTAAGCAAAAACACCCGTTATTACACACACGAGTACCAAGACCGTTCCCAACCATAGATTGTCTTCTTGCGGTTCTTCGGATGTGGAATATTGAATACCATACGCTAGGAAACACAGGGACGCGCCTGCCCATAACAGGATGGAAAATCCTTCGAACAGGTGCTTCAACAGGATAATCCACGCGGGAGTCCTTTTAGGTGGTGTTAGAGCGTTAGGGCCGTCCCTAAGCAACAATCTTTTCGCTTGAGAGGTGGACAAACCTCTCTCGGGGTCCGTCTCGTAACGAGCGTATACATCTGGCAAAGGTATTCGGTGATCGTCCAAGTCGATTTCCTTTTTGAGATCGCTCATTTTGGCGCCTTTGCTGCCACCATTTTCCTCTTTGGAACCCATTTTGGACAGAATATAAGGGACTTTTAGTTGTAAAAATACAATTAAAAACTGTTTATGATTTCAAAAATACTTGTAGGAATTCATGGTTATAATTATTATTATTATTATTTTTACAAAATATATAAATACACTAACTAATTGGAATAACGAATTTACGTCAACAACTTATAATACTACTTATAACGATCTTTTCATTTGATTACAGATAGGCGATTCGATCTCTATTCTGTGATCGAGGAAATCAAATATGACTAAGTGGTTCATTTTTTCAAAATAATTAATAATATCACAGACTTAGAATAAAGTGTGACTCCGATATTCCGAAGTGTGTATGTGTGTGTGCTGTCGTTATTCTGGACCAGCGTGGATCAAGACGTCTTGTCCCGCATGATGATTTTCTGCCCGAAAAAAAACAAAAACAAAAACAAAAACAAAAATAAAATAAAGTAGCAATATATGTTTAAGCTCAATGAATACAGTAAATTGATTGATGGAAATTTATACTATTGCTAACGTCGGGAAGGCATTCTACTTTTTTCCCCTAATTTATATTTAAATACCCTTGACGACAATCCAGAAACGCGCTATACGCGTACGACCGTCGTGCCAAATTATTTTTCTACAATATGGTTTTCGTTCGAAGGTTTATCGTATGTTTTTTTTTTTTTTTTTGAAACCGCTAAATTGCGTTACCGTTGAATGGCCATCTATAGGCGTCTATAATACCTGTACGTTTCTTGCGAATGCATTACCAACAGTAAAAAAAAAACCGTAAAACATATTAACTACTAAAAAACTTATATTTTTTTAACTCGTTTCAATTGAGAACGTTAGCGGTGAATCAAACACACACGGTATCCCCGTGTCAAACGCGAGACTTTGTACATTTTCAAACGATTAGCAGCTGTCGCGGTTTTATTCGTCCGTCTGCGCACGAGTGTTTATTAATCGTTTACGATATTGCGATTCGAAAACCGTTCGGCCGGTTTTTGTGGAGCTCGTAGCGCCGGACGCGAGGTTTTCTCGACGTCGGCGGCTTTTTTTTTTTTCTTATCGGGAAGTGCGGGTAGTGCGGAAACGTTTGTTTCGGCGGAGCAGTGCGAACGTCAAGCGCCGGGAGGGAACGTCGCGATTGCCGCGGTCGCGGTGTCGGAAGGCCGGAATACCGCGACCGTTTGAACGCGTACGCTACAGCGTTGCGGGCACTGTGGACATTATCGTACGGAGGTCCGTGAATTGCCGGCGAAAACCGAAAAACGTGTTTCGGGTCCGTTGGGTATCCGGTAAAATGTTTTCGACCAGCGCGCGAGACGAGAGTAAGTCCCGGGCGGTCGGGGGGCGGTAATCGAATGGACGCCGGCGGTACCGCGGAAATGCCGCGGCCCAAAGTAACATATGTAACGCTTTCAACGCGGTTCAGAAAAGAAAAAAAAAGACCGCGCGGATACTTTGCCGGGGCGAAAAGGCCACGTAGATTTCCGTCCCACCTCTCCTCCCCACCCGCCTGCCACGCCGTTAGTTTGACGGGCCGTACGGGTATCACCGCTATGGACGAGCATATATTTGGTATCTGCGCGCGGTGGCGCAACGAACCCGCGTTTGTTTCGCGCCCCGGTTCGCGGAGAGGCGAGCGTGCGGGCGGGAGGGTTTTTCTTTTCGGTTTTTTCGGTTTTTTTTTTTTGAGGGGGGAGGGAGAAATGCGTACGTTTCCGGGTTTCGGTGTCGCGGCGTCGCATACGATAAAGGAACACCGCGCCCGTGCGTCGTCGGTGCATCGGTGTTCGCAACGGCGCGAACCGGATCACGCGACAGGGTTCGACGGAGACGACGCCGCGGGTCTCGCGCGGTCGGCCTCTACCGGTCGCGCCGCGACGCGACGGCGACGAGCGCGACCGGAATAGCGGCCGCGGCGACCGGACGACCCTGACCCCGCGGTAATGCGTTTAACAGCGCGCCGTCGGCGGCGGGCCACGGGGGTTAAATCGAATCACGGCGCGCGCGGCCCGGCGGCACGCGCGCGCTCGAAATTCGCTCTGTACGGCCGGCGCGAAAATCTACGCGAAAATTAAAGAATAAAAAAACCCCAAAAAAAAAACAATATAAAATAATAACGACGGCAGTCGGTTGGCGCGGGATTTCCGCGGACCGCCGTCGCCGGTGTCCGCGCGGTAAACGCCGTTCGGACGGAACGCGGTGGATTTCGAGACGAAAACTCGCGTCGCGTAATCGACCGTCTGGAAATGTCATCGTTACTGTTTATTGTTATTATTGTCATCATCATCAGTACTGTTATTATTGTTATTATTATCGCACGCGTACGCGTTAACTATTTTAGGTTAAGACGAATAGTTGGCTCGGCCGCAGTGCGGACCTTCTGTACACGCGCGCCGCGTTCACCCCGCCGCGCCCGACCGGCCGGCCGTCCGCCCGCCCGCGAGCGTGCCGCGTCCCTCCGGCCCGCAGGGTTCCCCGCCGTCGCGCCGGGTCCCGCGGTTCGCCTATACCGTCGCGACCTATTTCGCCACCCGGCACTAGCCGTCCGTTCGCGCGCCGCCGCTACCGTTCGATATAATAACATAATATCGTATCGTAGCGAAACGGTCTTTTTTTTCTTTTTCTTTTTTTTTTTTTTTTTTCCGCCTAACCCGACCGTTTCTCGACTTTTTTTTTTGTTCGTACCGTCACCGTTATTATTCATTTACCGAACAACGGTCTCTACGAAACACCGAAACGATGACCGTTTCCCGTCCGTTCCCGGCCGCAGGAAAACACGTCGAATTTTGAGATTACGTAAAAAAAAAAAAAAAAAAAAAATAAAAAAAAAAACGAATTACGCGTATAAACACAAATATTACGTGACTAATATCATAAACGTACAGTAGTACAGTAAATATAAATAAAACTATAAAACAGTTTTACGCAATACGGTCGTAGGTATATTATTACGAAAAAGTGTTACGGAGAAAAAATGATCTAATAACATATAAACAGACGTATAATACGTGTAGTGGTTATTGGTTTGGGTACTCACCGAGTTTGGTATCCGAATCACTGGCGTATTGTTTGTTTTTTTTTTTCGTATTATCACGACGACGACTCGCGGGTTTCGATCTCCGACGACCGATGTGTGTCACACTTAAAATATGGTTGCAATTTGTCAACAGTCGAAAATGTACATTATATTACTTTAGACACTTTAAAAAAAAAAAAAAATACCGCGATCGGATAATTACAAACTGGGAGTTTCGGGGAACCGGTAGGGATGAAGGCGGACAGAAAAATTCGAAAGGAGACGGATGGCAGAAGGATAATAAAAACGGGGGAAAAAGGAAAAAGAAAAACCGTCTGGTGGTCCTAAAATAAAGACAGAAAAATCTGTCCGGTGCGTTAGAGCGGTTACAATAACGCGGGTCCCGCGGCTCACGGCGGCAGCAGCTGAACTCCTCTCGGGCGGCAATTCGGGCCGGCGGCCGTGGCGGCGACGGCGGCGGCGCGGGCTCGTCCCGTGTAAAGTTCTATTCTGGGACGCGCGTGCGCGGCCGCCAAGGCAGCGCGCGCGGCCCGGAGCAGGGCGGCCGGAAGGGACTCGGCGTGACGGCGCGGCGGTATAGCGGTGGCGGCGGCGGCGGTGGCGGCGGCGGCGGTCCTATGGATCCGTCGGACGTCCAGGCGCCAGGCGCGGTTGCCGTTCCGCGCGCGTACCCTCGCCGCCCGACGCCCCCACCGGCGACTAACCCGTTCGCCCGCATACCACCTACCCGCCCCGATCGTCCCGCCACGGTTACGCCCCATCTCGCACGCGCACGCACGCGCATACACAGTCACACACACACACACACACACAGACATACACGCGCGCGCGCGCACACACAGACGCGCACACACGCGCGCGCGCGCGCGCGTACATATACAGTTATAGTTCGCCGGATGGAGAAAAAAGGGGGAGGGGAAAAAAAAAAGGACTCCCGACGTTTTACCGGAGGTATTTCACACGCCGCCGTCGCCGCGCGTACGTACGCCACCTGCACCACCGTCGCGTACGACGGCGGCGGTCCTCGGCGGTTATTCGATACATTATTATTATTTCTTTTTTTTTTTTTCTTTTCCTCGTACCGTGAACGCGACCGAAATTCTATAAAACACCCGACGACATTGTAATGTTCTGTCGGACGCGGTTTTCCGTCGTAGCGTGCAGCTCTCTATGCGATACGTACACCGCCACCGCGTTCGGAGACGGCGGCGGCGGCTGCGGCTGCGGCGACGGTGCCGGCGGCAGACGGACCGACCTCGTTCCGGCCGGAGAGGAAACACACGCGCGCACCTAACCTACAAAAACCGCCGGCGTGTACCCCCTGCCCGCGCCCGCGTAGCGCGCCGCCCGTCACCGGGGCCCGTGACTAATGTTCTGCCACTGCACCGGGCGGATGGCCCGTCGTGTTCGCGACACCGCCGCCGAGAGCACGAATACGCCGAGCGAGCCGGGAACCCGGCCGTTCGGGACGATACGCATATACGTTACGCATGTCCGTGCATTGTACGTATACGGTAATTATGTAGTTATTAGGGCGGCCCGCCCCTATTCCCGCGATGTCGGCGAGGGCCCCCGACACACAAAAGACGAACCGAACGCGTGTACGTGTCCGATTGCCGATTGTCGTTATTGACACGTAACACGCGCGCCTCGACTAAAACGTAATGTTTCGTTTTGTCCCGCCGCAGAACGGTCACATCCCCCTTCCCCCGACACCCTCCCTATCCTCCGCCTCCCCCCCCTAAGCCGGTTTACCCGGTTCACGGTCGGGACAACCGCCGGGAAATCGAGCCGGCGATATTGTTTTACACGCGCGCTGTCCGCGACAGTGCGGACGGGCGTAGCGTGCTCGACGTCGAAAACGTACACGGCGTTTTCCCGTTTTTTTTTTTTTTTTTTCTTTCTCTCGTTCTCGTTCACGCGAAAATCCATACGCTTGTCTCTCTGGACCCGGTGTGTCGTCCCTCCGTTTTCGCCTAGGCCGCCGCCGCGACCACCTCGAATCCGCCCCTCTTCCAGCCGCCTCCACCGCCTCGTCCCCTCACCCGGTGCCGCCGTCATCGGCCGCGGCGTCCCGAACGTATTGTGTGTTGTGCACGTCGACGTGTGCGCGCGCGTCGTGTACCAGACGGCACGTCGCGTGCGCCGCCGAGCGAAATTTGATTGGATTTTGATTTTTTTTTTTTTTTTTTTTTTTTTTTTTTTTTTTTTTTTTTTTTGTCCGTTCGCTCCGTCGTAATTCCCCGAGATTCCCCGGGAATCCGCGAGTACCCGAGGTCGCCGGGCACGATCACCGCCGGCGGTGCACGCGCCCAACACCAGGCCGTCGCCCCGTAACAATAACACCGTCCCGGTCACACTACTCTCATTATCGTTTGTCATTATCATCGCCCGACCGAACAACAATAACACTGGTACCGCTGTCGGTTAGGTAATATGGCGAGTTTCGGCAACAACGGCGGCCGACCCGACGTCGCAACGCGATGATACCGTGCGCTGTTGCACCGCAATGTCCGTAGGCAAAACGCGGTGTACAGAACGCGAACGCCGTTAAATTGCATACACGCGGCGCCGTATAAAATACCGTAATAATACACGCGGGCCGAGCCGGCGACCGTAAACATACCGGTGTCGGGAAAAAGTGTCGTTTTAAAAAGGGCGGTCGTTCCCGTCACCCACGTTCCTGCGTTCCAGTGCCGCGAAAAAAAAAGAAATAAAGTCCCCGGGGACGGGTGCAGCTTCTGCCGTAGGCGGAAACATTAGATTTTATCGATTAAACAAAAACGGGGGGAAAAAAAATGATTACGCTGACGTTTTGGTTTGTTTGAGGGCTAATGTTTCTGACAAAGCATCACTTAGCGCGTCAACTGCGGCATAGGTTGAATTGAGCGACTGCGCGGAACTTCTATTGCGTCTTTATAACGACAATCGTTATCAGTATTATAGAAATAGTCGGAATTTCAATCGATGACGGATTTTAAACACAAATGACTGGCTACAGACTGGTATTATTGGGAGAGCTAGGCAAATAATGACGAGTTGTCGACGCCCGTCGCAGAGAACGAACACGTTTTGTATTTAACTATTGCCTTTTTACGGTGACGACACGAAATCCCGAGGTATGATACCAATATTAAACGATTTCTAAACAATATTATCACTAAAATAACGCGAGTTTCAATTTTTTTTTTTTTTTTGGTTTTTTTCTAATAAAAGCAGCCGAAATTTGCGTTCACGCTCCGCACAAATAGGAACGTTTTCGCGTTCATCGTTCCTATATTCGAAAAGGAACGCGTTCATTGCCGCTGTAAAATACTAAAACGGAACGGATAAGACCATGTAAGCCGGTGCGAGTTGTGCCGTAAAGAAAACGGGCCTGTAAAAGGGGCCTAATATTCCCCTCCCTCCCGACCACAGCAAAAAAACAGACGGCGAACGTGTGCGAAATACCATTGCATTAAAACTCATAATACGGTTTATTCCCGATAACATCATCGTACAGAAAGATTTACTCAACCGGGCACACTCCATAATCCCGGATTTTTTTTTTTATCGCCTTTATTTTCGAGAGCGAAACTACCGCCTACGTTTAATTTTCAAATGAAAACCTATACTAAAAATACCTTAAATACAAACGTTTATTGTAACTATTACTGTTCCATCCATTTATGGCATTTTTAATATAAGCTACCGTATGGAAATCGACAGTAGGTCCACCCCCGAAAATAAAATTTTGAAGCTCCTTGTTCATTAAATGTACTATAAAACAAATTCCGGGGGGGAAAAAAATGATCCGATATCTGTTTATAATACATTTTTAAATCAATAAAAATAATTGATCGAATTTTAAAAGTTCATTTTCATCACTATTACGTTAAACTCGAGGCAGCGGTAAGTATAATATAACAGTAAGTGATTGCCGGTTGATTTGATTCAATTGGTTGACAATTTTTATACCTTATAGAGTTGGCGTTATAGAATTTAATTAAATAAATCCCGGAATGAATAAATTTCACCCACTGGCTACGGGATGTGTCACCAGAACAGGATAGGACACGTGGCCAGTGGAGTGCGTAGAGGGAAGGAGGAAATGGGTCATACCCGTCTCCGTGTTAGTTTTTCAGTACTAAAACAATGAGTATTTACTCAGTAATCTTGACATTTTTATGTGTCAGTCAAATTACAAAGAAGCGCTTAAATTAGTGATTAAAATGATTGTTTTTTCCGGCTATTAAATTCGTTTTATCGAGTCGGATAAAGTAAACGATTCTACGATATATTTATGGTTGATATTTGTCACATCACCTATCGTTAAAAATTTACTTAAAAGTGACAAAATGTACAAATGTAAATATCGATTTAAAATTATATATTATACGATGTAAATTCAATAATATTCGGGAATATATTTAAAATATATTCAATAACAATTATGATCCCTAGGGTTCGGTTTTTTTTTAAAAAAAAAAAACACCGCCTAAATTACTATAAACCAAACACCGATCGTGTTTATTAGGTGTACAATAGACGGTAGAAATAAAAAAAGCGACGCTGATCTCAATAGGTAACAGATTCTTTACGGAGTTAAATTATTTACTCAAAATTAGGAACGATAATGCGTAGGTATATATCATAATAAAAATTGTATACGCAACCACGTTATATTGTACATTTTTATAACGATTAGTGTCAATTACAACCAAAGAATATAACAAAACCACTCGAACCACTGAATACACTATAATCAATCTACATACATATAGATATTTATACGTTACGTTATGGTAAAACGATTGAACATCTGGCATTTAATGTTTTCTTCAATAATATTCGTTTAATATTGTACCTATTTTCCCGTTTATCGGAGAAACTTTTCGGGGGAATCAAAGAAACGACTTTTCCGCAAGTACTTCCTCCGTCCGATTTAATTTTGGAAAAACTGCTACGCTTGAAAATCTGATCGAAATTTCCGGTAGAAGAGTGATTCACGGATAAACGAATTTGACATCATTGTAAAACCAATACGGCTCGCTACGCTCAGGGTCTGAAATTGTCAAGTCCACAATTAATTCAATACATTTTTTTTTTTGACATTGGCTCTTCTCGCACCAATCCACAGAAATATGTACGAACCCGAGCAATTATACAATTGCTGAATTGATTACCTAGAGGCGGATGTTTTACATTTTACGTAGGTATGTAAAATAAAAAGATTACTTCTTTTCATTACCAATCGTAAAGTTAACCGATAAATATGCGCACTGGATACGGTAAAGGGGATGTTTATGGTCAAATTTATCGCGGAATTCAACTCCTAAAGGGTGGTTTAAACTTGATTCGAGAATTGGAAAAATAAATAGTGATGTTTACGTATTCTGCGTACTTTTTTTTTTTTTTGTTTTTCATTTTTGGATTACCTTGGTGACGCACATAAAAAAAAAAAAAAAAGCAGCAGTTTATATTGTTCGTTATTATCTAGAACCTCTGTATGTGCGTTATACAAGTATACCGTGATATGCATGCACGGACGTGTTATCTACGCATGTTCTACATATCAACCGTTATTACAAGAAAAGCTGTTGGTAAAATTTTTATCTAAACGTTCTAAAAAATATAATATGTATTTATGATTATTTTCATTGCCTATCATAAAACCAAGCGCTAAACGTAGTGTAAGGTTTGCTATAGTGTCTTATTAACATTTAATTGTTTTAAACGCCGTTTCATCTGTTATTTCTGAACATTATGTAAATTACGGTTCAAAACGATTTATCCGCAAACGTTCATCTCGATAAGATATAATTGTATGCATTATAGGTGCGTATCTAGGTAAATTCGTTTAGATAAAGCGCACAACACTGCAAATTACCCGCGACAAAAGTGCTCGTTTTTTCGGACCTTTTAAAGTCGGTTTCCAATTCTTGATCGTGTATTGTTATCGCATTCGTTAATTCAATTCCGCTAGCGGAATTCTCTTTGGACGAAAGTCTCAGACTCGCGTGACGGTACGCAAGCCATCGCTCGCGGTTAACGGATATTTGTCCCTCGAGAACGATACTATGGTTATTTCTGCGATAGCGAGAGAAATTTGATTTTTGTTTTCTCTGAGAAACGGTTGACATCTGGTGAAGAAAGAAACGAATAAAAGACGATTTTTATTCCGAAGAAAGAAGCGTTTTTTTTTTTTTTTTATTCTCATTCAATATTCATACGATTTGCGGTTTTTATTAACAGTAAAAGGTGCCCGATATATCACCGCGCGAGAAGTTTCTCTTGATTAAAATTTAATTTTTAAATGATTTTTCACGCAACTCTTTCCTGCACGGCAACCATATAGTAATAAAACAATTTGAGTGCATTTTCCTTGCGCGAGACGGCTAAATAATAATAAGTGCTTGTTTTTTTTTTTATCCTTCAGTCCCTCTGGCACGCGTTCAAGTCATTAGTGACTTCCAGAAATCTACCAGAACAAAACGTAATACCGAAAACCATGTGTCAGTCATCATAAATGGCTTGGCTACTTACACTCCCCCATCACCGCAACATCTTACTGATATTTTATTGCCGCTACAATGCGATTAATAAAAGATGCGTTTAACGTAAGGTTAAAATCCCGTGTTATTCGTTATTAATTCCGTATCTCGTCAAAACATCATCAATCAAAAAATCAGCAAGCATCAGACCAATTTTTATTGTATTAGGTTCACCTATTTACAAAAACAAAACGTTCACTAAGTTAAACTAATTTTGGAATTGCAAAAAGTGAAATCATTTTTGTAATTTTTAACTACGTATTCCATAATTGATAAATATATTTATAAGTTTATTAGGTTCAATTCAGTTTTTAACATTAACATTTACAGTTAATCATGTAGATAGGAGATAAAGTAATATTGGATAATTATTATTGTTTCATTTTCAATTAGCGCCTTTGTTAGACACTTGATCAATTATATTTTTAAAATAAACACAAGAAGAATAATACGAATTGTCGATAAACAAATTTGACTCGTTTAGCTTGAAAAGTACCTACTCAACAGTACAATCACCTCACAGCCATAAGACCATTAGATCTATACGACAAAATATAATTATTGTTAATTCCATGCCACTAATTGCGCTACTGAATAGATTCTTTAGCATTTTGTTACCTTTTTTTTATAAAATAAAGTATAACGTAACTATAAACTTTGCAGAATTAAAACCCGATGGTTTGAAAAAAAATGACGTAAAGTTTTCATTTTATTATTAATCGATTTCGAACTCATATTGCTTATGTAAAATAAATGCACGCTCAAAATCAATAGGTCAGGCAATTAGTATATTAAAAATGGTTTGCGCCACCAATTATTTTTTTATTTTTTTCCTGCGGACAATTTTTCTATCAGAAACCTCGCTCCGATTTCTAAGTGTAGCACTTGTTCTGAAAGAAAACCTAACTGTGGAGGTATTTTATGGGGTCATTTTTTTTGATTTTCTCAAGAGTTTTCCCAATAAATGGGAAAAAACGTGGAAAAACGGCAAAATAGGTACGATATCAAAGGATAATATACATTGTCGACAAAGCAACACTATCGACTGAACTCCGCACAGAATCGTTTTTCCGCGAGCAATGGTTTACCGTCGCCCACGGTAAATTTCCCCTCTACTATCTTCCCTTACTTCTCGCCTACAACATTGGCCCGCCCACGTGCGGAGTTGCTCGGCATTTGTTGTTTTAAAAAAAAAAAATTTCACATCGTTTTTCTGTTCGGCAAACGACAATCGCGGTGGCCGGCGAACGGAACACACGTTGTGTACTGCGAGTGTCGTCCGCGTCCGGTCCGCGCGGGCAAACGTTTCGTAGCATTCCGGCGGCGGCTTTCGGGCCGGGCATTTAGTTGCGTACGGCGTTTTCGGGCGAGTCAATCGTGGAATTTCGTCGCCGCACGGACGCACGGCGCGACGCGAACCGCCGACGGGGCCGCCGTTTTTCCCGCCGCCCGGATTTCGTTCCGGCCCCGGCAGTGGTGCCGTCCCGTAAGGTACGCGCGGCGCGCGTTCCGGCCCCGGCGCGGTGTACGCGGCGTCTGGAGCGAGCGGCGAGAATTTTTCGCCCGGAGAATCAATAGTGCGTGGAACGTGTCCGTGCACGTGCGTTAGACCCCGTGCCGCCGGAGAGTCGCGTGGTCGCAGTGACCGCCGCGGGTTTTCGCCGGACGAACAAAACACAGTTTTCCCGTGTGCGACGCCGAAACGCTGAGCAGGCGTGCGGAAACCAGACGCGCGTGCATCGTCGCAACGCCGTCGGACGCGCCGCGCCGGTCACGGCGGTCACGCGGTCACGCGACAATCTGGTTTTTTTTTTTTTTTTTCCACCCGATATTAATCCTCCAACCCCTTCCCGCCGCCCCAGCCCCGCGGAAAGTCATTTTTCCCGTTACGACAACAGTACTCATCAAATCGATACGAAGACAACGCACGGTATTGTCACGGTACACGTAACACCGACGGTTTTAAATCTAAATTTATGATGATTTTTGAATTATTACACTGCTCGATTACGGACAATCGAGTTTTTCGTCGAAAGTATTAAACTTGAGAAAATTATCCCGGGGAGAATTCATTGGTAAAAATCAATTGGGACAACCCCCTGTGCCGATCAGTTTAGAGCTCGGAATTTATAAGAGCTGAAAGAGGCAAAATATTTACGAACAAATTCGAATGTATGCATTAAAAAAAAGTTTCAGTTTAAAACAATCAATTGTTAAAGCAAACAATTGTTCAGTTTATTATTCAAAAACTTATAATGTCATTATTAATATATGCACAAAAAAAGATAAAGAAAACCACCGAACTTAGAGTCGCGCCGTTGTCGTTAAATTTATAATAAACGGTGAGGAACAACAATAAATAACTATAAGTTAAATACTATTGAGTTTTGAATATAATATTATTTAAAAAAGAAAAATAAAATCAATTTGTCTAGAAAATGTTTAACACGCATACAAATATGCGAAAATCAATGAAAATCGATGAAATATGCGAAGTAGGCATTTTAAATGTTCAATTTTTTAACTCTCCGTCGTATAGGAGGTATTTCTACCTCGGTCTGCTATAAACTCAGCGCATACAGAAAAATATGCAACTCCTACAGCTTCCTACAATCACGGCCAACATATTACAGGCACATACAAAGTTCGGAAATTATGAAAAATTGTAGATGTGCCTGCAGATATGCAAAAAAAAAAAATTCTGTACTTTTTTTGTTTTCTATTATAAACGCCATAGTCAATTCGACACAAAGAAAATTAAAGCGGATTTTCTTTGAATTTGTTTACGGAGTCCAATAAACGGAATTACTTCGACACGGTATTATAATATATTCGTCAAATTTGTTTGCATTTTTAAAACCCTACACACGTTTATTCGTGTTCTCGGACAATTTATTGTCGAACCGTCGCTTGCGCCCATTCGCCTATTGATCGGGGCTCAGCGCAACGTTATACTTACCTATAAATGTGCCGATAATTGTATGTTTGTTGATGTCAGAAATCGAGAAATGTTTGAAATACACTCGGTCGTATTATATACGAGACGGGCGCAAACACGACAAACGACTAAAACAAACATCGCGGCGTATAGCGAAAAATTAAAAAAAAAAAATTATAATAACGAAGTCGTTTCGAATTCGAACGATAAAATTTACGGTCCGCGTGCACGAGTGGCGGCGGGTACGTTGTTTTTCCGCGCAGTTCAAAGGCGAGTATAATTATACCTGCGTCGTAATAAATTCCAAATGTTTGCCCCGAGAAAACACACTCGAGATTTACGCACCGGGGGGGAGGGGGGGAGGAGGGGACAGTGGCGCTATGTTGTTGTTGTGGAATACTCGTTTGATGTTTTTTCCGACTCGAAAACACCGACAAATTATCGCACCGAACGATTATTTCGAAAAACGTCGGGAACGCTGCTATAATACAATACGATTAGAATGAAGGTTAGAATTTTTGTTTTTGTTTTTTTGAAATTCTACGCGTCTGAACGTAGCCAGTGTACCGATCGAATGGCGTCTATACTTTTGTGCATTGTGCAAGTAGGCTTTTTGATTTTTCTCAATGCCCGCGAAAACCCGTGTAGGTTGAAAAACGGGAATATTTACGCAATGACGGCCGGCTTCTGTAATTTTCGGTTTTGGTTTCCTCGGTCGCAATTCAATTAAAACTATTCGTACCGATCCGAAACTTTCGCCGAAAAAGTTCTGACGGTGTTGTTTTTTTTTTTTTATAATAGTTTGACATTTATAATACTATTAGCTGTCTCGCACGGCTTTGCCCGTGTCAGTATTGTACGAAAAAGTACGTAAAACCAATAAAAAAATGCCGTTTTCTCGTTTCGGCGCTTTTGTGCCGTTTTTTCTTCTTTTCATTCTGTTTAATGATAAAATCTGTGTACTAATTTTGCAGTAAGAATATGCGCTACGATAATAATAATTGACACGAGTTACTTGATAAAAGGAGTGACCCTGCGCGGGTACACTTTATATTGATTTAAAATGTTATAATATTATGCATTTTTTTCTTTTTTTCTTTTAATATATATATTAATTTAGATTTAGATCAAACGACTAGATCGTGACACCATTTTCTCTTAAGCATTCTCCGGTGATAATCAGATATTGA
Source organism: Cinara cedri (assembly GCA_902439185.1). Classification (NCBI taxonomy): domain Eukaryota; kingdom Metazoa; phylum Arthropoda; class Insecta; order Hemiptera; family Aphididae; genus Cinara; species Cinara cedri. The sequence goes on from CABPRJ010000023.1 coordinate 434,508, forward strand.
GTCTGACTCGAGTGCTGAAATTAGTGGGTTATGGTGGTTTCCTGACAGTGAACAATAACGTTTATGTATACAGAACAGTTTTGATGTTTAGGTCTGCGTAAAGTGCATGGTTGGATACGTAGAAAGGGGTTTTAGTTATCACTCATCACATGCACTAGGCGATCGATTGAAATCGTCGAGTTGTGTTAAAATTTGAAAATTTGGCCAACCGGATGCCCTAAGTCCGGATAGGCGTAAGAAGTTGTTTATAAATTGGTTGTTTGGTTTTGGAATTGAGTTTAGAGTGATAACTTAGCAAAAAGTACGGTGATTTCCTTCTGAGGTTTAGGACGGTACGTTTTGATTTGTATAATACGTACCGCCCGGGTGAAACGTTTATCTAGAATTATGCGTAGGTAACTGACGTTGAAGACTCTTGGTATTGTTTCGTCGTTTGGGTTGACTGAGAGTACTATGCACCTTGTCTTGAAGAAAAAATAATGTGCGATGATTTTTAGTTATTAACTTTAACTTTCCGTTGAATGTACCCGGGAGATAGTCTGTTCGGGTAGTTTAAAGTATAAGGTTTAGATCTAATTACGAACAATCCAACAATGAACTAAGTAACCAGTTTCTACGATAACTATACTCTGTACGTATTGTACGTATCAACTACGGCCTTCCACGGATTACCTCACTGTTAACTTTTTCCTTTTGCTTTTGTTTTTACCGTTTTTAGATACTGAATGAATCGTTGGATTTACTAGGATGTGCGATTTTTTTGATTTTTTTCCGCCTGTAAACGACTTTTATCCTAGAAATCGTTCGCTAATCAAAACACGGTAAAAATAAGAGACCTTTTTCGTCGCATTCTGGCCCTAGTCGGTACACTCAGTAGTGTCATTTGTTGAAATGCTCGTTGATTTTCGATACGACGAGGAAAAACTGGGTTCTGTAGGTTAAAGGAGATTAAGAGATTACAGATAAGGTCGTCGCTGTCGATCGCTTTTTACTTATTTTTGTCACTTATCGAATGTTAATTAATTCGAAATCTCGCGCAAACTTTCGCATCGACAACGTCAGTGCAATAGTTTAGTCGCGAATTCGTTTTGAACGCGAACAATAATGATTACAACAGTGGCCCACCCGCGGTGCGCGAACTATGTCGGTTTTTTCCAACGACACCAGCGACACCGTCTCGGCCGCCCGCGTTCGTTCTCTCGCGCAGGCCGCGGCCACACTTCGCCGGCCCCGGCGGCGGCGGTAGTGTGCCGTCGCGCGTCCGCTGCAGACAGTGGCGGCAGTGGCGTAACGACAACAGTCGCGCGCGCGGTCGCGGTTGGTACGGCTGAACGGACGGCGGCCGCGAGAACGACGCCAACGCCGCCGCCGCCGCCGCCGCCGCCGGTGCCGACGCCGCGGCGTAAAATCAATACAGCTTCGGAAAACCGGGCTAATAACTTGACCCTTCAGCCGCGTTCCGCGGACTCGTTTACCGACGCGCGGTACCCGTCCGCGATTCGCCGGCGGCTGTGAAGCCCCGGCCCGTGCGTCGCCCGGCCGCGCGGTCCGCCGCGGTAACGGCGTGCATAACAATAACGCGGCCGTGTGATAGCGAACCGCGCGATAACGGTGCGCCGTTCGACGGCCGAGCCGCGACCGTGTCGACACCGGTACGGGCGGCGTCCGTTGAGGGCGGTGGCCGCCGACAACCGCGGCCGGCCGGTGAGAAAAACGGAAAAAATGCGCGCCGACGGAAAGGTTAGGTGAACACCTTAGGTGGACACGGTGGAGCGGTCCCCGCAATAATATTGTCGCACGCAGGAACCGGGTCGCCGCGAGAACCGCACCGCCGTCGCTGTACGATATTATTATTATTGTAACCTCGCTGCACTGGCCGACGGCGACGGCGGCGGCGGCGTACCGCGGGCGCGCTGCGACGGCGGCGGCGGCGGCCACGATAATTAATATTTCCCCCGCGGCCGACCCGACGGAGCCGTCGTCGGCGCGCGGCCGGCGAGCGGGCTGTGTGCTAACCGTTCCGCGCGCACACCACACTGTATGCACGCCGACACGGAACGGCGGCCGCCGGCGGCAGGGTCGATAGCGCGCCGGCCGCCGCCGGGGCGATGACATATACCGGCGGCGGCAGAAGCAGTCTGCCACTGAACTCTGGAAATATAACCGAACTTCGCCTGGGCGTGTATCGATCATTGCCGACGCCGACGCGGACGCGGACGCCGCCGCCGCCGCCGCCGTCGGTACGCAATAATAACGCCGTGCGGTACATATAATAATCGTACGTATACATGTATACATATACGTATACGTATACGTATTGCGAAGCGCGGCAATCGTATTCGGTCGAGTTCACCCGCGGCCGCCGGGTAATCGCACCCGTTATAGAATAGAAAAAAAAAAAAATAATAAAAAACGCCCGAAGTACGCGCCCCGGCGCATCTCGCGGCAATGGATTTCCGTCTCGGCGATGCCCGCACGAGTGTGCCGTGTCCGAGTCCGCGCAAATGATAACGACGGTAACGATGAGCGCCGGACGACGGTACCGCGACCACTTCCGGCGTCGCCACCCGCGCTCGGGGCCCGTCTCCGGGACGTGGTGTATGTCCGTTACCGTTGCGTCCGGGCCGCACGGTTCCGGTTACACATCGTCCGGCGGTGTCGTCGGCGTTTTGCGGTGCCGGAATCGATTCGCGCCCGTGCGTGTAGCGCGGAATTCGCGACAGACCCTGTCGACCGCGGAAATCCGTTCCCGTTCCCGTACGCGCCGCGAACGGGTACTTTTTCCTGCTTCCCGTTCCCGTTCTCCTGCCCCACGGCCGCCCCACCGCCCCTCATTTGTTTTTTGTTTTTTTTTTTTCTCTTATTAATTCCCAGCGCCCGAACCAATTGCTTTCGTACTCTTCGTTCGAATACGTCGAACAATCAATTCGCTTTGGTGATCATACAACGTGCACGCGTGACGGTGATGCCGACGCCAATTTATCTCTACGAAATATCAAATACCACACGGTAACACAACCGCGGTTGCGGACGTGCGTTTTTTACAATCGAAAAATGTTCTTGCGATGATAATAACAACAGTATCACGTCTGTCGCAGCATCAACGCGTCTTTGCGTACCATAACGAAATATTATTTATAAATTATAAAAAAAATTCATAAATTTACAACGACTGTGTCGGAATAAATGTCGCAGCACTCTCAAAAAGCAGAGCGTGTGCTGGGGAGTGCATGTTCTTAAACGGAAAAAAAAAATGAATGATTACGAATGATAATTAAAAATATAAAATGACGCATACGCGTAGAATAAAGAGACTCAATATATACTAGGCACAATGGATATATTTAATATATATGTATTTTTTTTTTTTTTTTACCACAATAAAAAAGGAACGGAGATTCGCGTTCGTATTCGCTCGTTTTTTTTTCCCACCCGTTCCTTGCTGCTCCGTTTCATAAGTAACGCGTTCTGGTCTTCGCGCCTATAAACGGAACGTGTTTCTTCCCGACGATCGTATCACTGTGCACGCTCATTTTGATGTATCTTGCCCATTGCTGAAATAGTATTTTAATTAATTCATACGCTACACTATTACAATTGTCGGTGTGCAACGACTAGTGGATATATTATTTGAACACGCAAAATATCCCACATAAGCATCTGGTGTCTCGTATTGAAATGCTGAATTGCGGTTCGTCGATTGTCGAATATTTAAAATTCTAGATAGCCATTTCGAAGCGTCTTGCCCATCCCTGATTTACCCGCATACCGCTCGTATACGGCCGTAACCCTTGAAAGGCGGTGGCCCATAAGCGACGCTGCATATTTCGTGTATCGTGTGCCTTTGGTAGTATTTCGATTGGCCGTTGTAATCTCAGTAATGTACTCAGCAGCGACCGCCATAGAGGGTTTTGCGGGGGTACCGGCTGTTACCCCGGAATTTACGACGGACGACGGTGACCCAAAAATACCTAAACGTTATATTGGAAATCCTACAGATAAATCATTTGCATGAAAATTAATAATATCCCGATAATCGGGGGGAGATGGGCGGTTCAATATTATTTTATCGTAAGAAAAAGTCAAAACACATTAAGTAATTTGTTTAAAACTATTCAAAAATGCAATAAAATTTCTTTTTACGATTTTCAGTAAACAGTATTAAATTTCTATTTACAACGTATCCTGGTAGAGGACCAAAAACATTACAATCGGATTTTTTCCAAATCGGAAAATCTGTTAAACACAATCCTTACACAGTGTTGTTCGTGGAACATACGCATTTTTTTTTTCTCGGTATAAAACAGATGTCAATGTCGCAATCATGAGGGAGTGGTTATCTGGTGTTATATCGTTCCCTTGGCCTTTGCTTTTCCTCGTAGTGAACGTATACACACTTTGTGTAATTGAAAATTAACATACTAATGTGCATAAATAAATATAAAAAAATAATTAAACAAATATAGACTTAATAAAAAAAATATTCTGTTCGTTGGGGTCGATTAAATTAATTGGCTATGAGACGCACCGTTTTATCCAGAGGACGTACTGAAACCGAGAAGTTTAATAATAATAATAATAATAATAGTAATTAGAATACGATGTGACAACAGCGTAGATCGGTTATTGCGGTTAGTTGAACATTACCCGTCTGTTATTGATGTCCGTAATTCTGTCTACCGATTAATTTACTCGTTTAAACGTAAGACAATATTATGTGTAATAACACACTGTTATACTCGTGACGATATTCGTTTTTCCATGCCCTATCACCCTCTGAAAATAAGTTTTAGCTAATAATCCGCAGCCTCCCCCCCCCCCCGTCCCCCCGTTGTAATACTTTCGAAAGTTGTCCATCGCCTCCCGAGAATTATTACGTTCAAATTACGCCTAACCTAACCCGACCGCGGCGCCCGGGGCGCACGTTAAATTGTTCAAAACCTGACGCCTATAACCAGTGGGCCCGTGCACTAGGGAGCTCTGAGGCTACAGCCCCCCCGTGAATTCGACAAGACGAAGATCAGCCCCCGCGGTTTTCGTGTTGTAAAAAAAAAAAAAAATCAATATTTGTCATGTACGTCCTCAAAATACTAATTATATTCATAATAAGTCATAGAAAAATTAATCGAGAAAGATGACCTTTTTTTTTTTTTCGATTGCAGTATCGGGGAAAAAGCGGCGCATATTTCGGCGATCAGACTCAATTAACTGTGCGGTGTCTGGGATTTAATTTTCTTCTCGCGATTTTTCACTACGTTAAAACGTTACGACAAACGACACAACTGAATGACCGTGTTTTAGCGAATACCGTTTGAGGAAAATTAAAAACAAGACGCACGCGGTCAAGATTCGGGTGAAACCGCGCGTGCGTTTGTAAAACAACGAGCCTCCAACCCGGTGACATTTTCGAAACCCGGGCGCCTCTGGCCGCAATAATCGTCGTCCGCGGGCCCGGCCGTCGGAAAATCGGCTCTGGCGCACCACCACCACACCGTACGATAAAACAATGCGACGCGCGTTTTCCGCACGTCGGTAAGACGCGTTTTTACAGCGCACGTAAATCTGCGTATGGAAAAAAAAAAAAACGAACGACATAAAATTACCGTGCGGCGTGGCGTTTTTACCGAAGCAAAATATATCTGCGTGTGTGCACGGTATACACGCCTGCACACACATAGGTATAAACTCGTATTTTATGCGTGACTGCGGCGACGGCGGCGGTATCACGTGGAGTTTTGTAAAATCAATAAGCCCGCGACGCGTGCAAGGGGGCAAATAAGTGTGTAACTACCTACCTACCTGCCTGCCTACCTAACAACCTGCCCACCCTGCCCACCCGCCCGTTTACCCACCTACCTACCGGCCCGTCTGTCTACCCCTATTTGTAGTACCGTACGGACATACTGATTTAAAAAAAAAAAAAAATAATAATAATAATAAAACCCCGAATCGCCGATAAAATAATAACGTCTTCAACGCGCAAGTAGCGTAGTACACACACACACACACACACACACACAATAATAGCGCTTAAAAAAAACGTAACCGAACGGATTTTCCCGCCGTACGACAGCCCGCGGCCGGCGTTCCCTCGTCCCCTCGTATTCTGCCTCCCCCCCCCCCTCTCACCGTTTAAAGTTGTTCGGGCGTTTCGACGAAAATCCTTCGCACCGATCCGCCCGGACGTTTGTGGCGTTACGCGTTTTACGACGCCGGAACGCCGGCCGAACGACCGTTGACGTTCCGGGGGGAACGCGTCGCAAGTGTGTCGGCGTATCGGTCCGGGGCGCGCGTTAAATCTGCCGTCGCGCGATTATCGAAAAGTCTCGGTCGGCGGACGTCTGATCACGACGTTTTCGAAACGTTTGTCGACGTCTGTAACGCGGCAATCGCGCGACGGATCATTTACATTCTCAACGCGATTATTGCGGTGTGTTTATTGTCCGCGCGTACGGAACGTCCGCGTTTACTAGTACCTAGCGCGCGCGCGCGCGTCGTTTACCGGCCAGAGAACGCAGCGTAACGCGTTTCCGCGCGGCTCGTCGAAACGCGTTTTACGGAAAATCCGTTTCATCGGCGTCACATACGCGCGTCCGTTTTTATCGTACGCCTCTCTCTTTTTCCTTTTTTTTTTTCCCCCCGTCTTTTCTCCTTCCGAGCGTTATTGAATACGTACACATCGATTGTCGGGAACATTTCGTATTCCGTCGCGTAACATCTCGACGCGACCGCGTCGCGTACATTTCAAATACGTTTCCGTAAAAAAAAAAAAAAAACGCATTTGTTTTCCACGCATGTCATAATGTCTCGCACATAAATACACATAAATATAACATAAACACGCGTATACGCCCGTGACCACGCCGTTTTTTTAAAACAACCTCTTTTGCGTTTTACGAACAGATTGTTATTGTATTATTGTGCAATCGTCGTTTCGCCGGTCCCCGCGGCGGTCAAAGATCACGCGTTCCCCCCGCTCACCACCACCACCACCCCCCCCCCCCCGGGCCACTTCGTCCGTACAAGGCGCGGGCCCGGCCCGGCGGTTGTACGCGGAAAAACATCCGCGCGCGCACATTCGGGAATTTTCAACGAACGTCGGCCGCGCGTTCGATCCGCGAACAATGATCGCGGGTAACGGCGACGACGCGCGCCGCACGAAAACCCAACCGTACGGACGGAGACGGTCCGCGTGTAGACAGTTCGCGTTTGAATTTCACCGAACGTCCGCGTGTCGTCGGAGTCGATTCGCTACGGGCGGCGGCGGTCCGGCGCCGGGATCTCGGTGCGCTTCGCGCCGTTGTTGTTTTCGGACGCCGTAAAATAGTACGCTGAAAAAACCGAAAAAAAAACGTACAATTACATTCGTTATTACAGCGTTTCGGGGGTTTTACGCGGCGTTACGTTCTCAGCCCTGGTAATTACAGTATTGCCGTTCCGTCAACGCGACAATGCTTATTCTAAGGACTTTTCCCCCCCGCCGTCCTTAAATCGAAATCCGTCGCCCTCCTCTCTTCCCCCGCCCCCCTAAAAAAAAAAAAACACGTTAAATGTAGCACACAAACTACTCCTAATTCGAAAACAGCACCGTACGAGACACGAGTATACAAGTTCAAGGTCGTCTAAGAGTCGCGGCTATAATTGGACAATTGCATTGTTCAGGCTCCGAGCGAAGCGAAGAATATTCGTTTTACTAAATGACCCGGTTTTTTTTTTTTTTTCCGCCGTGTCTTTATTCAAGTTTTCTCCCAGAAATATTGTTCCAACCGATTGATTTTAATCTATAGCTGATGCGTTGAGAAGGTTATGTTATTTCGGTTTTACTAGTAGTTTTCTAAATAAACAGAAATAACGGGCAATGTGTTACAAACATTTCTGTTTATTTACGGGTTACCTTGGCACCGAGGAAAATAAAAAAATAAAAATAGGACTACTTATACTCCGCTCGAAATATTTTTTCTCTAACATCGGTTTACCACAGCGCACAGCTATAAATTAAATATTACTCATACAGCATGCTGCACAACACATCGATTCCTTCCGACTTCTCTTCGAAAACGGTGGCGCGCCAGTCGGCGGTATAGCCTTTAGGGAAAAAAAAAAACAAAAAACAAAAACGTTTACACGCGTAAAAAATATGACGTTGCGCAAATCGACAGAGCGAAATAATAAACTGTACATTATTATCTAATTTTTTTTTTTTTTTTTTAAACGCGTTTCGAGTATATACCGGCGTCTCTATGTTCTGCGGTAGGTTTTGTTTCTGGCAGCGGCGGCGGATTTGAGGGGGAGTAACGCACCGACCACGCAGCTCGACACCGAGACCCCCTCTCCCACCCACCCCCCGGCCGCTCCCCCGTGCGCGGGTTTCACGTCCGCCGCACTGTCCGGCAGATCATATCGTCGCTGTGGTTCGCAGAGCAGATATTTTAATATCGCGCGACGCCGCGCGTTGGAAATCGCAAACGGACTGTTCGCGCCGTCCGGGGGCGCGCCCGCGTTTGTGCCTGGCGCAGCGCGAACGGATTATCGCCGTCACGACGGCGCGGAATCGATTTCGCGCGGCGAACGGCCGACGGGGAAAATGAAAACAAAACGTACCGCACGTACACCGGCACGGATGCCGCCGAATCGGAATGATAAAAAGCGAAGGATAATAAAAAACACTAATAAGCCGAACGGATATCGCGTGTAAGAGCCGAGGCGCCGTGACGGAATATTTTCGATGTTGCGTCGGCATTATACAACCGCCGGTACGGCTTCTTTCCCGAACGCGCGTAATATCCGCGGCGCCGTCACACGAATCGCGTATCGGGGTGGGGGTGGGGAGGGGGGCCCGCCGCCGCGTTACGTAACCGCGCGTACAAGTGCGAACGCGAACGCGAATAAATCGGCGGTTTGCCCGTCGCCGATATCTCGCGTGGGGGGGGGGGGGCGCGCGCGCGAAACGCAACGGGCATTTGTTACGCCGCGACGACGGCGACCACCGGCGAAGAATGAAAATAAATATTTTTTGATAATCACCGCTTTTTTCTCGGCTCTCCCCCCCACCCCCGTTTCGGATTGTGCGAAGCGTAACGCGGCCGCCGTCACGGCACCGTCGCACCGTCGCGGGGCGACCGCGTCACGTTCGCGGCCTCCCGGAACGCGCGCGCGCGTAAGGACCGCGCGTCCATCCCGCGAAACACGCGCGCACACGCGAAACGCGACGCGGGGCAACGACGCGTCCGTCGGAGACCGGTGCGTACCCGTCGTTCCGTCTGAAGACGTTCGTTTACGGCCGTCGCAATCGACAGGCGCCCAATCGCGACACGTTGACGGGACGGCGGGCGTAGAGGACGGACTCTTTTTCGCAATAATATCACATAACCCAATATCGCGTACGTAAACGTAATTGCCGCCGTAATTATTTCCGTTTCGCCGTTTCGCGTGCCAAAAACTACGGACGTATTTCGAATGCAACAACAACAACAACAACAATAATAATAACAATAATAATAATAATACGGGCACAGGTACCCGTGCGGCGTTCAAAGGGACCGAACGGTTCGAGACGTTTATTCGCGGATAAACAAACGCCGCCGCCCCCCCCCCTCCCCGATGACCGTATACGGTCGCGCGCGTAGTGAAAAGGGAATTATTGTTATTGTTATTATTATTATTTTTTTTTTTATTTATAATCTCGAGTGATGCGTCGGCGTTCTCGAAGTAACGCTGAACGTTTCGAGGCCTCCGGCCTTGGATTTCGGGAGTCGATACGGTGAGGGGGCGGGGCGTACAGATATGCACGCTTCGGGATGAATTTCAAAACTTTCGTAAACCATTACTTGTGACCTTCTTGACGCGACAGATTCGAACGGTTCTATTGTTTTCGGACGACTGTCGCGGTGGTTACACGTTATTTTTTGTCGCAAAAATTACGCGATTACACAGCTCCTAAAAAATACGGATATTTTTTTTTTTCCAATCGATTTTTCAACAAATGCAAAACGGATACGGCTCTAAAAACGAAGAAACCTAATTACCGTTATCGGAAACACGTGATATGTAACTATAAAACAACACACGTCTACATTTTGTTACGATATAATACGTTTTAAATGTGTTCGAAAAATCGATAAAAAAAAAAAAAAATCATCGTAGTTTTAACCGACTTCGAATTTCTGTAACTCGGATGATTTTCTAGAGGGAAAAATGCCACGGGTCGAAATTGTTTGAAAAAATAAAAATAAAAAAATAGGCCTATACGAATCGAGTGTCGACAACGGGCGTTGCTATTCCGAAAAAAAAAAAAAAAAAAAAAAAAACAAAA
>CABPRJ010000023.1:444832-497723 GCA_902439185.1 Cinara cedri
AATGTGTTCGAAAAATCGATAAAAAAAAAAAAAAAAACAACAAATTTGTATTGCCGAAAGGGTTACGCAAAGTGCCATCCAAAAGTGTGCGCGTTTCGATCGTTTCCGCCATCACACCGCGAAAACGGAATTTAAATCCAAGGTCGCCGGGCGAAATATTTTTTACGTTACCCGGAAACGCGAACACGTTCCACGCTATTACGCGCGGAGGTCATGCAATCGAAAACCAAAAGCCGTTAAATAATGGGTGGTCGGATAAGAATAAAAAAAAAAAAAAAACTAATCGTTTTACAAAACGTTTATTGGCGACATAAACTTTCTAATATTCAAATGATTGCTGCACCGCGCAGTATATACGCGGGACGTCTTACGGACAACAATATTTCAACGTGACTCTGGACAGGGTTGCGTAACGTTTTCATTAAAACAAATATCACCGCAGCGCCTGCGACCCGTGTCGTTTGAATGCAACATCGGAATTGACCGAGGACACGATACCGTAGGGTTTGTGTCGAACATGGTTTTTTTTTTTTATTATTATTATTCACGCAGCGGGGCGCGTTTAGGATTGTTTTTAGTAATTGTTATTAGTTTTTTCATGGTTTTAATAGCATTAGTATAATTCGTTCATTGTTACCATTTAGGTGTCCGCGTTTATCTGACCGCCGTTATATGGTACAGCGTGTCCGGGTACAATATCGTTGTTTATCGTTTTTATCATTTCAGATTTCTATTGATACATTAGAATTAAAATTGCCGATTTTTTGCAATTTTTCGATCAAGAAGTAATGCCGTTTGAATTTAAAAAACGGATAGGTGCTGAACAAAGGATTACATAGACCATAATGTATGACCTTAATCTCCGCCGGTTACGTGTGCAAGGACATCATACAATGCCGCGGACCCATATTTTAAGAAATTCAATACAAACAGCGCTTTGATAAAAGATTATTTTGCAAATTTCTTAAAGAACATAAAAAAAAAACCGTTAAGAAAAGACTCTATAGAATGAGCTCATAATTCATAGTATTCGGGACCCTACCAGTCGTCAAATTTCTAAAGTATATTACTACGACACTGTGCAAGGATACTTATAAGTTATAAGTCCTACGGTATACAACGTTCAGAATACGATCCGTTATGTGTCATTTTTTTATTTTTTTCAAACACTTTCACAATACAAGTTCGGTAAAAATTGTATCCGAGTTTAAAATGTTTTGTCGTTAACGCGTATAGAAATGGGGCTAATGGGGCTATTAAAAAAAAAAGCAATGAATAGGCAATTCATAATTTTCGCCGAGTTTGGTTTTCTTTGTTGATGCTGTATTCGATTCGAATCGTTCGAAATACAAACGCCATCGTTTTAGAGTGCAGCGTACGGAAAGTTATACGCGATATGATTTCTGGTAAATATATTAAAAAGCAACGATAAACCGCCAATATGCATTCGGCGAAAAAACTGTTCTGGGAAGATTACTAACAACGTTTTATGACGGCCCGACTATCGGATTTATTATTTCTTTTGTTTATATTTTGTCGGTTTTTGTGATTTTCAAACGTGAACGCCGAGAGCAAAAAAATAAATATTGAAAAAAAAAAAAAAAAACCTTCGTATCTAAAACACGCCCTCTTTGTTCGGTTTTTTCGTCTAAAAACTTTTTAAATTAAACTTTTTCCGACGCCTTTATGTTGCTTATTATGATTATGACGGTGATGATGATGATGATGACGACGACGACGGTGGTGTAGAAAATCGTTTCCCGGGTATATTTCAATAGAGCGCGTATATTTCAATAATTACTGACGGAGGGGTTACGTTGCCGAACGAGAATTTAAAAAGGCCGTTTTATCGATCGCGCCTGCACGCGCAGTTTTCAATGGCCACGTTTCCGCGTTACGATACAACGCACTAATTGCCATAATAACGGACGGCGAAAATCATTACGCGTTGCGGGTGTCAATGGGTACCCCCACCCCTCCACCCCCGCTTGTCCGTCTAATTCCGATCGAGAACTATTCGTTCGTTTGTATTTTTATTTTCGGGGCGTATTCGCACGGGAAACAGAAAACACGTGCGCGGAACACTCGGACACGGGTCGTGCTGTTTACCGGGGAAAACGGCTAAAATCCGGTAATCGTTCGGAGGTCAATCGTCCGGACGAGGCGCGGCGGACGCAATTGCATAATGATTTGCACGCCGCCGATGTTACGCGATATTCAGAATTGTAAAATGTCACGTATGCGCCTGCGTAGGCACCGCGATCGTGTAGCCGCTACGTAATGTCGTGATGTACGTCCGACTTGATAAAAAAAAAAATTTATTATATTCGAATGCATTTTTTATTTTTTTTTTAGATTTCGAGCGCAGCGGCGGTATCGGTTTTTACTGTGACACTGTTTATTTTTTGTATACGTAAACGGGTTTCCCATCAAATACTTTACAGGAACACACTCTTGTAGTATTATCGTCCGCGTTGGAATGTTGACGGTGCCATTTGTCGATTTTCCTTGTTATTTTTCAATAAACGGGAAAAACTGAACACTGGTTGTGCGATTTTTTTTTTTTTTTTTTTAGAATATTGGGCTACGCGCGTTGGCAACGAGGGAAAAAGTACGACTCGTGTCTGCTCGTAACAGTTTTTCGTTGGCAATAGTCAAAAGTTGCGTACAGATATAAATTTAACACTCTATATATCCTACCACCACCAAACTTCCTTCGTAAAACAGCGGCACGCCAATTAAAAACGTCATCTTTTTTATCTTAGAATTTCAACAAAACACATTATTTATACGACTTTGATTCTAAATGTAACGTTGTTTATTAGAAGACTACAAGTCGGGACATAATATAATACATCTATACAAAGTGTAACGCGAAAATCTGATATCCGAAATAACTTTTGTTCTGTTCAATATTTTTGAATTTTTTTTTTTCTTGTAATAATGACTTAAGTCTTGCTTTGGAATTGTTGCATTTTATAATTTTTACATTTTATTTTTAACTTTATTATAAAGTTTAAATAAAAATCGTTTTTACTAAATTCGAGATATCAATTTTATAAATATATTTTGAAACAAACTTATGGTGATACAAATATTTTCTGATGGCGAATCATTAAGTTTCCGAAATTTTTTTAAACTTTACAAAAATCATTAACACAATTGTTTTTCATGGACAAATTGGTCATTCGATTGATATTATTCTGCAGTAGCTGCAATGAAAACAATTTTAAATTTTAAGCTATCGTAAACTTTAAATTTTTTAGAAAATTTACGAATCAATAGTAATAAATATTTGAAAGACCGAAATGTTGTTTCCAAATACATTTACAAAATGGATTGCGAAAAACAATTTTTTTTTAAATAAATTTGTTGTTTTTAAAAATAAATATATATATAATAGCATAGAGGGGCCTAAAACACAAGGGGTACAAGTGGAATTTGATTTCGAAAAAAGTTATTTATATTTAATATAATTATTACAGCATATTATCAATTTTTTTTTTTTTTTTTTTTTGAAATTTGACATCTTATCGAATTGCCTAGTAATAGGGTACCAATTTTGTACTATCCCAGTGTGTAGATAATGTCTTTATGTTTAAATTACAGTCGCAGACCGGTCTGCCGTTTAAAAAGTCGATGTTGTGGTGACGGGTATTCGAGGGTATCGCACGCACTACGGGTTTATAAAAGAAACCGACGACCTTTCCAACAGCGACGTCCAACAAACGGTATAAAAAAAAACGGCTTTAGGCGGTTTTCGAAGCGTTCGCCGAATAGTTGGCGCGAACTCTGGCGGCGCTTTTGGATAAAACCGCCCGTCACCTTTGAAACAGACCAACCGGCCAACCGTGAAAACTTTCCCCGCGAACGGCCGACGCGACCGTCGGACAGGCGTAATTAATCGAATTCGCATTACGCGCGCGCAGCCGTTGTTACGGGTTCGCGGACGTCTACGGGGTGTACCGGAACGTCGCGACGCCGCGATACGATATTTACTACAATGTAACGCCGTTCCGAATGCCCGGCCCGCGATAACAATTGGCACGTTCGCGCCGGTTCGGTTCGTAAACCATAAAAAAAAAAAAAAACCCGTTATCATAAATAACACGTAACGCCGTTCCGCAGAAATTCTACGTACCGGACGTCCAACGTGTTGACGCATTCCGATTTACGGTGCGCGCCGCGTTACCTCTACGCCGCGCAAATGCGGGCGTTCAACAATCGCGGTTACGCGGCACGCGGTTATTACGCAACAACAATCGTAATTAAACGTGCGCGTTAGGTTAGGTTAGGTTAGGTTAGGTTAGGTTGGGTTAGGTAGGTAGGTGGGTGGGCGCCGACGTCGCCGGCTGCCACACTATCGTTTCGGAACGCAGACGAAAACCCGTAAACGCGGCGCGTTTTTGCGAAATCGTCCGGCGCGGTCCGCCGCGATACGGCCGGCCGGCGGTGTGCTGTTATCGGCGGCCCCGACATTGCGCCCCTGGCCGGCGCGTCGCTGTCCCGGACGACGCCGGTCCGCGCGGGTCGACGTCCGTATCGATTCGGAACCGCACGGCGGACTGCGATTTCGCCGTTATCGCGTTTCAAAACGTGCGCGTTCGGACCCCGGAAACGCCGGCAAAGACAAACGGAACCGTGTTCTGCCTACACGTTAAACCGATAATAATAAATAAATAAATAAATAAACAATACAGAGTTCTGATCGAAATAATTAAACGCGCCGGAACCCGAACGAGTTCAAATTCGACGGAGACGCTATTTATTCGGCTCGAAAGGGTTTTTAAAACGCCGTTTTACTGATTTTCAATTGTAAATGCGCGTGCGCGTAACATTACAGTGAGATGTTTGTTAATTTATCAACATTACAGGCAGTCTTACGGTCGCCACTACGGACGCCGTGCACGACGCGTAACCTGATCGATCGTAACCGACCGAATGCGGCGACAATAAACCGAATGAAAAACGCGATCGGGTTAAATTACGGTATAGGCACAAGCCGATCAAGACAAATCATTAATAACAATAATTATCCGTTATTGTCCGTCTATGTATTCCGAATGTTCGAGTTACCTATCTATGGTTATTTTTTCGTTTTTCAAGATTTTCGACTTATCATTGCAATTGTATTATTATTACAATAATTATACATACGAATAGTCATTTTTATTGTGTAAATATAAATTTACCATCCATTTAATACGTTTCTACTGTAAGCAACAACGTAGAGTGAGGCAAGGGACACTTGAAACTCCTCCGAAAAAACCGGGCTTAACGACAGCGTATTTCACTCGAATGGTAACGTAAAATATTTCAGCAAGATGAAAGTACTCGTATCGAGAAACGTTTTTTTTTTTTTTTTTTTTTTAGAAAGGTGAAGAGTATCTACCGATTAAAATACACGTTTTCGGTCAATTCTCAAATATATATAAACCCTGTGCGTGCGCGCGTGCGTAATAGAACTTAAATTTTCTTAAACAGAAACACATAGTTGTATTTATTATAGAAATACATTCGAATAGTCTTAATTTTTTGTACAAACGATTTTTGGTGACACAACTTTTTTTTTCCAATACCGAAAAAGACCTTAGTTTTATAACAAGCCGTTAAAATTTACAATTTTAAAAGCAAGGAAATTCGACTAATGTTATATGGGAAAAGATAATCATACAATTGTACACATATAATGTTTTGAAAAATCGAGTTAAAAAATAAAATATATTATTCTCAAACCTAAACAAAATAGAAAAAAATCAAAACATACACATGGTTAGTAATAATTTGTTATACGGTACCATAGTAATGTATTAGATATATAATATAAGTTATAGTCATGTGAATATACCACGAAAATAATTAATTTGCTCGAAAATCTTTGTGCTCGGAGAATATTCTCCAAAAGATTGATTTCGAGCATTTTGCAACAGTAATTCGTTTTTTTGTTACGTTGTTATATAATGCTAATTTTTTTGTAACGTCCCATACGAATATTTAATATAATACTTCGTATCTTTGATCTCAGGGAAGAATAACTCGATTAAATTTTGTATAATTCGCAATACAAGCAAATTAAATGTTGAAGATTGTTAAACGGTTAAATTTTAAAATGGTCTATCCTAAATAAAATGTCCTAAATGACTTAATTTCATATAATTGATTAACTAGTATTCCTTTGTTGTTAAACAAAAAGTATATCATATAATATATAAACGGTTCAGCCGTTTAAATCAAAAATAAAAGGAACAAATGTACAAAAAAAATGACAAAATTTTTCTTAAGCTCTTCTTCTCCGGGATCAAAGTTAGATATCAGCAGATATATGATTATTTTTTAAACACGTGCAGACAGTCGACGGTAATATATTTTTGTGTGTTATTGCACATTTATTATTTAGACTATAATATTTTACATACTAAACTACTCAAAATACGAACGGCCATGGTTTGTTTCGAGAGAAAACACGTAAAATGTATAATAGTAAATGGCATCATTGCCAGTCTTATTTTTAGACAAAATGTAATGCAGTAAAATTAGTACAGTATATATTATAACATTATATTATTATTATAACTCTGTTAGACACACACGTTATAATTTTCGTTAGAAGCTTTATTTTTTTTTTTTTTCGTTTTTTTTTTATTTTTTTTTTTCAGAAAAACCGTGTTATTTCCACTACGATATTATTCTGCTTTTCGAATAAGTTATTCCGAGTACTCATTAGAAAAATAATTATTATAATTATAATATTAAAACGAAAACTGCGTTATTTGTGTAAACTTATTCCCGACTTTAAACCTGTATTACTATTTATACTATCTATACCCTGTTAACCTTGTAATGGGTACTTTATTAAAATATACCTTGTACTTATTTAAATAATAATCGCCTCAATTATTTATTATTCCGAAAAATTAATTCAATTTAAATGATATTATAAATGTGTGTTACACATAAAACACGATTAAACACGAGCTAAAAGTCCTATTACAATCCTGGAAAGGGAAGGGGTGCAGTCGTAATACTTACTATTGATTGACCCGATTACCTCAAATGTAACGAAATCTATTTTTCTTCGAAAGTTACGCCGGTTTAGTGCACGACGAAAAGCTGCAATTATTACGCACATCGTCCTACATAAATATAATCGTACTTGCACTGTCACATTCATGGTAAATAAATAATCATTTTATATTATAGTGTTAAAATAGAGCCAGAAAGATTCTACGAGTTTAAAACGTATCAAATATACGATGAAAATATACGCAAAGGAAAAGAAAATATATAAGTGTACAGTTATTAAACTAATATATAATGCATGCAATGTTTTACTTGATAAAAAAAACCATAATTACTTTATCGCCATTTTTTTTTTTTTTTTAGTAAGTACACCGAAGTGAAATAAACACGTAAATTGTAAAAATTCAAACTAAATTTTAGAGTGAGATTCAAAAATATTACAAAAATACTATTTTATTATCTCCGTGCTATTTTCAGTGCAACGATTTTTGAAAATATAATATTATAATGTCTGAACATTTAACTCTTAAGAGGATTGGCGACGGTTTTTCAAATTTTCTGTAATTTTTAAAAATGTAATATGATTTTTTACATTTTAATGATCAGGGGGCGGTAAGACTTTTCGATTTATTGTCTGACGCAAATAATTTAATGAGTCGTTTTTACGGAGGAATATGACATTTTAGACGGAAGATCCAGACAATACTGTAGTAAATGTGTTTTATCAATATCAATATCAATTTGTAAACTTATTGTTTAAGTTTTTGACTAAGATAGGTTGGAATTATTGTTTTCATTGGTTTTAATATGATGTGTGTTTTTTTTTTTCGTTTGTAATTATCTTTTCTAACAAAAATCTTGTTTCGATGTATAGATTGTAGTACTTTTACTGGAAGAAAGTTTTTTCTAGTTTATGCATTAAAATAAGTCATTTTTTTTTTTAATTTTTCAAGATATAAATTAAATAACTTAATGTATCCTATCTTCCCAATTTTTCACCATGTAAATACATTTTTAAATAATTTTCCTATAATACAATAAAATTGTCATGATTTCCAGTAAAGTAATTAAATGTAAAACGTACAACGTAGATATCTATATCTAAATAAAGCAAGCATCTAAAGAATCATATCTTAAAAAAAAAACGTAATCCATATACTTGAAGATAATTGTACCTATGCGTATAATAAAATAATATCATTTGTTAGTTGTTCTATTTAAAAGAGCAATGTATTACTTTACATTTTACATAAAATCTCGAATCTATTAGGTATATCCGTGTATTCGGGTTAAAGAAAACGAAGGTCAGCCCACTGGGAAAATTATCGATTACTCGAAACGCAAATCTGACCCTATTACTATGGGTGTTACTGCAGAGCCGTAGCAAGAGGGGAAGGCGAGAGAGGCCTCTGGTTCAACTAACCACAAGGACAAATATATTTCAATTAGGATACCAAAAAAAAAAAAAAATTATAGTATTTGTAGTGTACGACGAAAAGCAAGAATTATTTTACTTTAATTTTAAATTTTGCAAGTATAGCGAATTACTACGTGTTACTACTAGTCAGTTTTACTATACACTGATGTGTCCATATATGTTCACGTCGTAGATTTTCGGTTTCATTATATTTATATGTCCGGAAAATTGTTCTATACGTATTTGCGACAGCTTTACTCGAGAACAAAAACAGCAAATATTTTAACACAATGGACACAATATCCACGGATTGTAAATCAAAGAATGTCCAGCTTTTATGTAATTTTATAGTGTCACATTTGTACACTAAATCAGCGATTCTCAACCTGTGGTATTCAGAAAGCTCCGTAGGTAGTACTAGAAGTAATCATTTGATCAGTGAAAAAATAAAGCTATTAGTTGTATAGTGCAGTTTATTAAAAAAAAAAAAAATCCGTACGTATTTAATATAATTTTACTTTTTGTGTATTACACGGTAAACGGTTATATAATAATGTTAGTTTTAATAGTAAAAATCTCAATACATGTAAAACAACGTACGCGTTTTATTTGTTTGATAAGTAAAAAAAAAAAAAAAAAAAATTGCATAACCGTATCAAGTGTTACGTGAAAAATGTCAAAACGTGTTTACGGTACACGGATATTAAAATGTTGAGAAGAATGTTATTAAGGATATTGTTAATTTTTTATTAACCGAATATCATGCGATTTATAAATATATTACGGCACGTTGTATAATATCACCGCACGTATAAGACATTAGACGTTGGACATTAAAAGTAGAAATTTAATTAATCACATTTTTACATCACGTAGCTGCGTACAGCGTAACGTACGCGCGGCGGTGTAATAAGAAATTTGTTCCGAGAATAATCCTCAGGGATATTTACACTCGGAATAAGGAAACGCAGCTCCCGCTTACCGTTATAATATCGCTATGAATTAATTATAAAAACGAGTGCGAGTTTGTGATTCTATAGACGCGCAATATTACAATTCATATTTTCCGAGTACCTGGGATTGCATATACCGTTACACGTGCGGCCGCGTACAATTATAAATTATTAGATGGCCGAATAGACTTAATAACATTTTCGTGAAAACGCGCACGTTTCACGACGCTCAGTCGAAATAAAATGCTAAACATACATTCCGCTATTAATTTTTAAAAATGTGTTCTGTCGAGTATCCTATCGTACGTCGTTCGTTCACCGTATTGTGTTTCAATGTTAATGACAATAACGGGTGTAATTATGATTGTGAATTTTTAGGACTTTTGACGAAGTATAGCGCAGTGAGTATATATACACGTGTATAGCGTGAGAATGGTAAAATATGTTCTCGTATTTCCCAATGCGAGAAGACACGGGAAATCATAAATAAATCATGTTTCCGCGATTTTTCCAATTGGCTGTGGGAATTTTAAAACCGAGTCCAAAAAGGGCCAGTTGTTAATGCGCAAATCGATAGGTTTTCCTTTCGGCTTGGCTCAAATATATACATTACGGGTAGACGGGCGTACGCGTTGAATTGAATTTCAGTTTCTGAAAGGAGTTTTTTTTTTTTTTTTTTTTTAAATGTTGTTTTCATAGACGGACGAAAAAATACGGGGAAACTAAATTGGCTCGGCGGGACAGCAAGTAATGATTATTTCGACCGCGTATTCCGGCGATTTGTGTGCGTTTTACGACCGTCTTAACGTAATTTATATTATAATATACTGCCAACGCAAATATAAACATATACTTAGGGCTTATAATAATATAGTACTCTAGAGGATGTATACCCATATGTGTTATCTCCGTCTTAAAAATGCACGTCAAAGCGAATTTACCATAAGCAACGATTTTACTTACGTGCTGTTCGTTTTAATATTAGAATGAGTCCACTATGATCGACTTAATATCGAAATTAAAGGTAAGAATATCATCGCTTGTTTGTATACCGTTTGTTTTATTTATTTATTTTTTTTTTTTCGATATTTTAACTTTTGGGCGTTGGATGAGTTTATGAGTTAGAATATATTATTTAAAAATGCATTATTACATCTCGCCTGAAAATCAAAATCGAAAACGTCCTACGCACGAACGTAGCGAGTGAAATAGTGAATGGAGAAGAAGAACGACGGCCATACTTCAAGACGAAGAAATTCGAAATTGATAACATTGCAATACATTAGGTATGATACTTCCGCACGCGCACGATGAAACACAGTGGTGCGTAAATTTGAATTGACCGACTAGAATCGACCCGACGCCGAAACGAAACCCAAAATGTTAATATGCGGGGTGGAGAACGGGCGGCTTTTATCGTTACCCTGCACTCGAGCGCAATCTCGTCTCGCGCACGACACCGATTATATTAAATTATAAAACATAAATGAGCTAGCCAAAAGCAAAAATTACTTGTTCTAAAGCCGCGAACCGTGTATTTTACTTATTTACTAGAATATCGAATAACCGTCAATTTACACGAAAAACCGAATGGACTATTTCCCACGTCGTCACAAACGTGACGATTCACCAGTAGACACCGGAAATAAGAATTCTCGATAGCTGAACAGCAAATAGTTGTCACGTCGCGACGTGCGAATAAACCGACGATACCTCTTTCGATAATGACATTGTCTTTGACTCGTGTCAACGCTTGAAGGTAGGTAGCCAATAACGAATATAAAACATCCGGATATGCACTACGTTTCCACCAGTGGCGTCGAATCTACCCCCTAGCTTCGGTAGTTTAGCATAAAAAACATTGTACGTTTAACAAATAACTTAAGGTGGCATATTATTACAGATAACGCAAACTAGTCTCATCCTTGACAGCCGTAGCGTGTTATGTGCGACTGCATTAGTAAAAGCAGGTAACTATTTAACTACAACTATATAACTATAACTATTTAATTAATAGTTTTACGACAAATAACCAGTAGTAACTAATAAATTTCTAAATCTACAACAGCGACTACAGCGCTGTACAGCGGTGTTGCACGCAAGCTATACAAAGTGACACATTATGTTATACACGACAGTATTGTTATCATTCAACTATTTTTGGTTATATCCGAGATTACCTATACATTTTTATAGTAAAATAATAGTATAATTTGTATTAATTTAGAAGATAATAATATTATAATGATCAAACGAATAACAGTGAACATAATATATTTATATTGAGAAAGACGGACATACTTCGCAAGATATGGTTGGCCCACTGTTGTAGGTGAGAAGTTGGGGGAGAATAGGGTAAAAAGGAAAATTAAATGTAAATCTGTATGCAATGATTAATCATAACTAACAAAAAACGATTCTGAGCAAAGTTCAGTTGTACATGTTTTGAAAGACCGTAGGTAATATTTACGATTCCCGTCGAAATTTGATATTAAAATTCTTCTAAAAAAAAAAAATACAACATTAAACTCAACTTTTTCTTGTTGGCCACTAAGTACAACTTAAAATAAACCTCTTTTTAAATTTTAAAGCATTTCTGTTTGGTCTAACAATTGTATATAATGAGTACCTACCGAATACACGTTACGTAAAAAATTCCCAAAATTATAATGTTTATAAATAGCTCAACAATTTTGAAAATTTTACTACTTCTAGATAAGGTAAGTATAAGTTCTCTATCTATAATGACTCAAGTCTCTACAAATATTTTTAACTAAACGTAACGAAAAAACAAAATTGAAAATAAAGTATTATTTTTTCCTAATTATTTTAAAACCACTAAAAAAAAAGCAAAAACTATAATGCATTAACATACATTAACAGACAAAATTATCTTTCAGAAAAAGTGTTACTCATTGGAGCAAAATATCTGGTAGAAAAGTTGTTCACAGATATAAAAAATAAAAAAACGTAACACACATCATAGTAAAACCAAAAGATTCCACATTATGCTCAGAATCTGAAATAAACATTATTGTAAAATCAATATATTCTTGTCCATGTCAAAATGTCAATATCGATTTCTAATGATCATAATCATATATATAATTTCTATGCTAATTAAAAATTAAAATACCTATTTATGCATTAAAATATTGAATGATACAAAAATGTAAACATTATCCAGTAAATAATACCTAATATAGGCGCTAATAAATTAATGTTTATATTCACACACACAGAAAATTAGTTCAGCGCCACTGACTCATTGTGAATAATCGATCAATACAATACAAATCCACCAATGGGAATCCGGCTTGAAATTCACATTTTTCAGAAAACGAGAAACCTAAGACAAGAAATCCAAAACGCATTATTCTTGTGCGATTTAGGTGGAACAACTCAAAACTACCACGAAAAATTCAGATTTTAGTCATTATTTGTATTTGTATTTTTTTCTGTTTTTTGTGGTTGAAGTTCGGAATATGTGATTTTTGAGTCTAATCTACGGAACTGAGTCTGAGTTTTGAAAATAGATGAAAATATGGAATGTAACGTGTTTCCATATTATGCAAATCATGTGGATTTTTGACACACGGGCAAAATGGGGTTCAGTATCGAAACTCACATGATCCATGAAATGCAGTACCAGAACTCACATGATTAAATAAAACGTAGATTTTTAACACAAACCATTACAAATTTAGATCGGTTCTTGTGCGTTTTTAAACGAGCTAATAGGCCGAACGGATTCGCCTCTGAAATTCCTACAAATACCAGTTACACTAACTTTTTTTTTCTTTCTTTCGGAACACGCAAGTCTTAATTCTAGCCTATACTCAAATGTCTGTCATATACCGATGAAACGTGAAAAGTCGATATTTTACTCGTATAATAATGTTGCGGTTCAAACGCGGTGAAATAGAGAGAAATATTATAAGGTTCGCGCTTTGGTTATCACCATAATATTATTATGACGAGGCGCCGTTGCAGATAGTGAAAAACGTTTTCGGCGTACCCTGCAAAAAGGTCCACGTCCGCTAATTTCGCAATCTATATAATAGAATATAATTAATAATAATTATATTGCATCGTTGTACACGGATATCAGAACGGCGAGACGCTCGGCCAAGTGATGACGACGGCCAGTATGTAATTATACTTAGTATAATAATATTTATGATTGATTAATAAACGCGCGGACGGCCGGTATTTTGGATTTCACCGTATTTTATACCGACGGGAAAAACGCCGCTCGCATTATTTTCCGAGTTAGACAGCGGTGCACGACAGACGGGATTCTGAGGTAGCAGCTGCAGCCCCAACAATGCTATAAGGGCGACTAACGGCGGCGATATACTAAAATCACCTATTCGTTACGCTAAATGAATTATTTTAGAGTTGAGTAGAAAATTATTGAACATAAACATAAGCGCTTTCAAATAATTCATATTATTTGTGACCGTTGTAACATTATAATATTGTAACATGCATTTCCAAAGCATTCTGCTAGATTTAATGTCAAGCAAAGGAAAAAAAAAAAAAAGAGGACTGACATACTTCGCACATGGGCGCAGCTACTGTTGTAGGTGGGAAGTTGAAAAGGTAGGATACAGACGGGAATTGAATGTATATCTGTAAGTAACGATAAAACATTACTAACGAAAAAGCGATTCTGAGCGAAGTTCAGTTGATAGTGTCGCTTTGTCAACAATATATGTCACGGTAAAACAATTACAACAATGTGCGTTTCCATGACAACAATGATTGTTTGAAAAATATTAAAATAATTAAAACTTAATAACAACAAAAATAAATAAAAACGGTTGCCAATGACAACCTTATTTTTAATCTTTCAATCTTTTTTAACCTAAAGAACTAGGTTTTCCTCATTATCTCGAATATTAATAAGAATTCCAAAAAAATCACCTCTTTAAAGTACTATTCAGAGAACATTTACTTTCAGAAAAGGTACTATACTTGGAAATAGGAGTAAGCTTTCTTGTAGAAAAAGTGATCATATAAAAAAAAAAAAACGTCTTTGTAAAACCAATACATTCTTCGCTAAACTCAGTATCTAAAAAATAATAATAAGCACAATATTTCTCTTAAAACAAATTACTTATTTATTTTAAAATCTCTGATTTCCTCAATATATACCATAAATTATTCTGTTATTCATTTAGTTTTATGTATAAGATTACGATAAAAACCAAAAACATATTTTATATACTTTCTAAAAATATTATTTTTCCAGTTAACTGCAAACGATATTATGTGAGATTTTTTTTTATTCGATTCTGTGTGCAAGGACACATGAATTAGTTTTATTATGATGTGTGGTGCTTTTATTTATATTCTGAGCGCAGAGAGGTTTTACGAGTTTTAGCTAGATTGGTTTTAATACGATGTGTGCAATTTCTTTTTTGTTGTTAGTTTGTCTGTAATCAACTTTTCTACCAGAAATCTTGTACCAATCAAAAAGTGACAAAATAGCTTATTTGTAGCATTTTGGATCCAGTTGTTAAATTGAAGCGGTAGTTTTCGAATTTTCCTTACAGTTTTCTTAATGACTAGGTGAAATTGGGGAAAAACAATAAGTAAGTTTACGATAATAACGGTTGCATTATTTTTATTATTATTATTTTTTTTTTTTTTTTAATTTTAATTCAGTTAAAAATAACCGTAAAGACATGCAATTTTTACGGGATACTTATATTGGGTTGTTCTAGACGCGAACAATTTTTCTCCTCTTAAATAACGCGATCGATTCCCGCACAACTCATGCAACTGTTTTCCGCGCCAAGCGGACAAGGGCCGCGGACCGGGTCGACGGTGTGGTGGCGTCGGCGGTCGGGCGGTGACTACCTCTATACGTATAACACGCGTACGCGAAAATCGATTTCAAACCCTTGAAAAAAAAAAAAAAAAAAAATTACGAAAAAAACCTATTCAGGGAAATTCCTCACACGCGCACGCGTATAATAGTATGATATAATGTATACTTGATTTTCTGCGTACAAAACGCGGCGCCCTAAACCTTATCCAGCAGATTCGCGGTAATGCTAACGTCCGATAACCTATAAAAACCCGGTAACCGGCGGTAACATTATTACGTACATTATTGCGGCAGCTTCTATACATCAATATACGTTTCTTTGCGTATATAGAAAACGCTATAGGCGGGTGTATACTTATTACTAGTTTTAGTAATAACCCGGCGGTAAAATTGTACAGGTGCTGGGTTCCGGGCTTGTTCACAACCGTCCTTCACCTTTATATTATGCAATAAGATTTTTCCCAAGTGGTATGCAAACACACAGTTACATAATTTATATTTCTATTGCAATTTCCGACATAACGCCTGTATTATAGCGCAGGTATAATAACGCTAACACCGTTACCCTCCGAAAGAATGTTCTCGTCGAGAAAATTGCTTGAATTTCACGACTCCCCGAAAATAAATGCGGTTCGCACTAATGGTGAGTGGTTAGTAGTAATAATAGTATTAAGTAGGGCAGAGGACTTGTAAATATGCAAGCACTTACGCACTAAAAAACCCCATAATATGCACCAAAAATTTTTTTTCACTCTCTACTTTAACGTCACAATACTTACAGTACAGGACTTTACCGTCGGTCGAAAACGTACAGGCACCAAACTCAGACACAAAACATTTTAACCGACTACTTAAACGCTGTTTATCTTTCGGCATTTTATTACAAATATCAAATATGAAATGAAAATGTTCAAATAAATTTATAACACGGCTAATAAGTCGGCACAATCAATACGAATGTACATTCCGCAGAACTGACTGAGACTAAATATTAAAATATTGATTATTGTCGTTTCTAGAAACGTTTTATAAATAAAAATCCTAATCGAATAAACGTATACGTAAATAATCGTAAACGACTATCTACCTAGATAAAAATAATTCCAGCAAATTAGTATTATTGCCTTATCNAATAAATACATTTTTATCCAAACATTTTGACTGATTGTTTGAAATTGAAACATCGGTGTGGCAAATATTGATGCAAGTTAAATATGTCTCAAAAATTATAAAATGACGGATAAAAGTGTAAAATATGCACTATAAACAAAAAGGACACAAAATATGCATTTATATGCAAAATAAAATTTCAAAACTAGCTTTTTTAAAGCATGAAACGTATTTGTTTTGTACTCCGCTATTTTTGTGACTGTGCAAAACAAATATGCAAATGATACAAGTCCTCTGCCCTAGTATTAAGTAACACATAGAAGTGGTAATGCATAGACAGTTCTCTCCTGGGTCGGCGATACCGAATAAAGAAAAAAATGACGGACATACTTCGCACGTTGGTTCAGTCACTGTTGTAGATGGAAGTTGGGAAGGTAGGGTACAGACGGGGATTTAATGTATATCTGTAAGCAACGATAAACCATTGCTAACGAAAAACGATTCTGAGCCGAGGTCAGTTGATAATTTTGCTTTGTCAACAATACAATATAATATAGCATTATGTCACATATTGGTAAAAGTCTTAGGTACCAAATGTTAATGAACTGTTAGAACGACTTACGAAATACGATGTCAGAGGTCAAATATTTTATTCATTAGAATCGATTAAATGGATTAGCTATGCAAATTTATGACAGTTGATACAAATGCACCGACAGATTCCCAGGCCGCACCGAACGAAAGACGTGCGTGCATTTTATCCCCCCCCCCTCTCGGCCACACCCATTTTGAGCTAGAGACTCCAGATTTTCACAATATTTTTGCAATTAGTTTGCTATGCGATTTTTTAGAATTTGTATACCTTTAGTTTTCCCGGGATGTTTTTTTGTGTTGGGGGAGCCATCCTTACGGTGCCCCGCTCCTACTTTGAGCCAAATTTACGCGCATTAACGAAACGGCTCCGAAACTAATAAGTGTAGGTCCGTTATTATAAATTAAATACATAATTTGTTTGTTTCAATATATATAGTACAAACTATCAACCAGTTTTATTAATTGTTTTGTTTAAATGTACCATTACGATAATGTTCACTTGTAATGGCCTTTTTCCCCCTAAACTCTAAACCCCTCTCCGTCCTAAAAATAAGTTTAAGCTAATAAATTTGTGGCCCCCTTTCAAATTATTAAAAATAGTCGAGCGACTAAAAAACGGTTCCTTCAATTTTCTCGGCCCAGTTGGACTTGCTAATTCTACTCGTATATCTACTTAACCATAACTTAACCACGACATTAACTTATCACTGACGTTAGTAAAATCACGAGTAAAATACGTTTTTAATGAGTTATCACTGTTATCTAGTGTCTGTTTGGCAACTAAGGTATTGAACATTGGTGGACTCATTCTCGTGCAATTTGTAAACTCGGTCACATATTCTGCAAGTTCACTTAAGAGCGAATCGTTATCTCGTTCCATTTTCTTGTCCAAATTTTTTTTTTTTTCATTTCCTCATTTATCGAACTATTTATTTCTTCGATAGTTATTAATATGCAATTTTAACAGGGGTATTTATGCAGGGATAACTGCAGTTTTTTCAAGAAAACGTACGAAAATTTACCACTAGAATTAACTATACCAAATTATTAACGGTCAATTATTTACTGAACAATCATTAAACCCATTTAGTACTCTTTTAAAAAATTCGCTTTAGTGTACTAAAATGTATTAGTGTAAATTCAGCTGTAGTATTAGAAATAATAGTAGTAGTAGTGGAAAGCATAGAAATCGGTAGTAGAAACGGCATCGAAGATGGCTAGACAGAAGGCGGGACAAAAACATCGTTTTCGTATTTTATTCGTTTATTTTTTTTATTAAGTCAATAAACCTCATGGCAGACAGGCTGGAAACCAAAGAACAGCCAGTCCTCTCCCTGGTCGACAATTCAAGATAGAAAAAAAAAGTAGTAGTATCTAGTAGAAGTAGTAGTACTAGTAGTAGTAGTAGTCGCAAAGATCAATCATCGGACCTACACTATGGAACATTTTTTATGATGACCTCCTGCACCAACCTTTACCAGTCGGAATAGAAACAGTTGTCTTTGCGTATGACGTTGTGGTAGTTAGAATTGGTAGAAATACCGACGTGTTGAAGGCCTCTATGAACAACAGGCTGAACCTGGTTGGCTAATGGATGGGCTGCAACGGCCTGAAGATCTCGGTAAGCAAGACAGTCCCTATGACGGTGACATCTAAGTGACACTACAGACGTCCGCATTTTGTTTTTCTAGGCGAGACATTGGAGCTTAAAGACCACATTAGGTACCATGGCGTTAAACTTAGCTCAAAGTTCAATTTCAAGGAGCATATACAATTGGTGCGGGAGAAGGCCATTAATACGACGACTGCTCTAATGCCGAATATTGGATGTCCTAGACCGGTCAAGAGAAAATTTCGTCAGTGGTATACAGCCAGTTGCTGTATATAGCCCCTGTGTGGTGTTCATTACTGGTTTTTCAGAACCATAGGCAGTTACTACTTGGTCCTCAACGCACCATGACTTTGGAGGTAACTAGCGTCTATGAACGGTGTCTACTGGAGCTATCCTGATCGTGGCTGGTATAATCCCAATACACTTGATAGCACGTGGTCGGTGTGAGCCACGGTGGCTTAAAACTAACGGATAAAAAAATGCCAGGAGAATAGTGGACAACAATATGTGGGGCTGGTGGCAGCAAGAATGAGAGAAGGGAACCACCACTGGAGTGTGGACGAGGCGGCTAATGCCGGACGTACGCCGTTGGGCAAGTCGTACCCACGGTGACCCAGTTCTTGACGGGGAACAGTTGCTTTCAAGCCTATCTTTTCGGATGGCAAATCCGGATTGCACTGCTTGTGGATATCCATTGAACGATTCTGAGCGTACGTTCTTTAATTGCGATCGATGGACGAGAAGACGCTCGGAACTAGACACTCAGGTGGGCGAGGAATAAGGAATAAGGAACAAAATGAGTAGCCATAGCATGGCAGATCGCCGCCAGATCGCTGAGCGCAACCTCTTCTAATATTATTATTAATTGTTATTAATTATTATTGATTAATTTTTCTGTCTGGCTGTTATTGCGAACGCGCATGACGTTAATACACGACGGCGGCCCGGTGGGAAAGCAGAGCGTAGACAGTTCTCCACCGGGTCGACGATTCAGGGTATAAAAAAAAAAAAAATAGTAGTAGTAGTAATAGTAGTAGTAGTAGTAGTAGTAGTGGTAGTAGTAGTAGTAGTAGTAGTAGTAGTGGTAGTAATGTTGTAGTAGTAGCAGTAGTAATAACTGCATTAGCAATATCGTAGTGTGCATGGCGAATATGGGGGCGTGGGCGTGTATTACGTGTGTACGCGTAACGGGAAATGACGGGCACCCCGACGACGGGTCGCGAGAGTGAAAAACGACGCGTCCACGTGGTTATAGCGGCCAGCGGGGCCACGGGCGGAATCGATAATATTCGCGCGTATAGATATTGTTGTGTCGTCGTCGGTGCACGGCGGCGGCGGTCATACGCCTGGGACTACGGCGCACCGCGGGGCGGTGAGCTCGGTCGGATGAAAAGGGCCGCCGCTGAAAAGGGCCGCGTAATGAACGCCGTCGTCGTCGTCGTCGTCGTCGTCGTGGCCGCCGCCGTAAAAACCTAATAACCTAAGCGTCACGCGGCAACGGCGGCCGGTGGCAAACACGCGAGAGTCGTACCGTAACAATGCGGGTCTTTCGAATTTTACGCAACGGCCGAATTCGCTATAGGAAATGTATTGTTATTCTTAATTGTTTTTTTATGTCTAAAAATATAATTTACACGTAGGTAAGAAATCGGCGTTTTACTATAATTGATTTTCGTGTATGTGTGTGTGTGTGTGTGTGTGTGTGTTTTATTTCGGAGAGGGTTGTTTGAAACGTACAGTAAAATAAATAAAGCTGTCCTAGATTAATGCGGGGACGGTTGCAGTCACCGTTATGGCTAATTCAATGTATATCCGTAAGCAACGATATTAACCATTACTAACGAATAAACGATTCTGAGCGAAATTCGGTTGATAGTGTTGCTTTGTCAACAATATATATATATATATGTTATGTTATAGTAAAATAATTGCATATGCATTATACATTTGTATGCGTTCGTATATAATATTTGTTTAATATTTTACCCATTTTCCCGTTCTTCCTACGTTTTTCCCATTTATTCGAACACTTCTGAGAAAATCACAAAGTGTCTTCACTAAAGTATCTTCCCAGTCAGATTTTCTTTCAGAAAAAATACTATCATTGTGAATCGGAACAAAATTTCTGGCAGAAAAATTGTCCATAGAAAAAAAAAATATATTTATAATAATAAACATCATTGTAAAACAAATACATTCCTCGCTTCGCTCAAAATCTAAAATTATATTTAATGTATCATAAAATAACATCCATCAAAATGTATATTAGGTACTAAATGTCTGTAAAGTTAGATTTAAAATCAATTAAAAGAAATTTAAGACTATTGTAGCGCCTTTCAGAGTCCATGGAAATAATTTTTAGATTTTCATAAACCGTCGGAGGGGGCTGCAGCCCACTCACACCTCCTCCATAAATATGCCTGTGTGTGTGTGTGTATATGTATTAAGCGCGTAAGCGATTTATTTACCTGAAATCTCACTCCGATCGAAAACTCCAAAGTAGAATTTTCTCAGCATATACTCTGTGAATTAATAAAGAAGTAATTTTTGTTCTCCTTGTAGTTTTCTTATTATGATAAATGGGAAAACCGAACAATTTTTCGTACGATTAACGAATGGGACCATAGTAACACTTAATAGTACCTAGCCAATAACTTACTATTAAACTGTCGTGCATACGCGAATACACATGCACGATAGTCGATAGATACTATCGCGGCACTGTGAGATTGGTATAGTGACTATCATGATAGTGCACATATTATTGTGTTCTATTATTACTATTTTTTTTTTTTTACTGTTGTGTCACACTTTTACAGACGTTTCTTATCGAAATTCACTGTCAACCGTCTACGGTTGCCAACTATTCGTTGCTACTGCGACAGTAGCAACACCGACTCTACTGTCGTACAAATTTCGAAATACCCTGCTTATATATTATTATATTATACAAAAGAAAAAAAAAAAGCGGTACTTGTATTATTATTATTTCCATTATTATACACTAAGGTGCTTTGGGTTTGCCCGTATCGATTTATTTTTTTATTATACCTATACCCATAAAATATAATGCGCATTGTCAATATTGTGTGTATTATACGTGTATTGCATTATACACGCCACGGATACGTATTTCGTATACAATATTGTATACCCGTGTATTGTGCCGCGCGCATATAGCTCACAGAACGAAAATTTCGTGATTCGAAAACATTAGGTACGCGGGAGTTACGGTTTTGTTATGGGCTCTCGTACTTAAGTAGTACGAGTAGCGGAGTATACGCCTAGCGCACCGATCTATACAAAATACGAACCTACCTGCCGAGCTGTGCGTATGCACGATATTTAAATATTTAAAATATACCGTTATAACTTATTATTAACGTAACATATAATATATAAGTAATTATATTTATATATATATATAATATTATCACGGTCAATGGTCATGTATACAGAATGGGTATAATAATGTTGTACAGAGTGCTTTTATTTTTTCATCCGGCGATCACTCGTACATCTTTGGTCGCGGC
This sequence comes from Cinara cedri, assembly GCA_902439185.1. Classification (NCBI taxonomy): domain Eukaryota; kingdom Metazoa; phylum Arthropoda; class Insecta; order Hemiptera; family Aphididae; genus Cinara; species Cinara cedri. Next base: position 466,911 of record CABPRJ010000023.1, read on the forward strand.
AGGTGAATTCTGTAACTCGATAAGTCGGGTAAACGACAAATTTCGGTTCGCCATGCTATCGAAAGGAATGTTATCGACAAATTGAAATAAAAGGAATTCTGTAATTAGGTTTCCGATAAGTTAACAATAGTTTTCGTTAAAAAAAAAAAAAATCGAAAGCACTGCTTATCGAAAATGACACATTGAAATCCCTCGTTAACGAAATATTATATCTGAAGTCATCACTGTTATCGTTGTTTAAAATTATCTTTATAGCCGACACACCGCATACGAGTATGTATCTACTTTACCAAAATACTTAAATTATCGGTTTTTATCAAATAACATTACATTGAGTATACGTATTTAATTTTAACATTTTTAGTAATAACTCTATAAGTCAGTATGGTTTTGGAAGGATCATGCAAAAACGCCCGTCATTACACTGTAGACGAACTTCTGAATTGTCTCCTAAAATACAATAAGTAAATAAATAAGTACCTACCTAGGATATTCAACTAATTGTAGTTTACTTACTATAGTCTATAATTACTTAATTTTTTAATAGTTTTGTTTAAGTATTAGTTTGTATTCACTTTTATTCACAGAGAAGCCACCATACAGGGCTAAGGGGCTATAGTATGCTTGATATTAACCAATCATCAGTCAGCCGGTCAGGTTCATTCTGTTACTGATGATGCTATCAATCAACGTCTGCTTAGAAAATGGATTAAATGTCCAATAAATGATATTGAAAGGCAAAAGATTGGGGATAATTTTGCATAATATGCACCTCAACCGTTTAGAGGTACAATTGGCGCCATTGATTGTACATGATGTATACATATACTTGTTCCTCTAGTACACGCAGAAGCATAATATATGCGAAAAGGAAAAGGACAGTAACAAAAAATGATTCATACATTTGGAGTATGTCATCCGTACGTCGGACAATGGAATACCATTATAATAATGGTGAACGCCAGACATAACTATTAAAAAAAAAATAATAGCCAATAGGTAAGCATCTAAATACATTTTTTTTTTTTTTTTCATAATATGTTTTTAACATAACAAATATGAGACAAATGTGACCCAATTAGAGTCTACAGTAGATACCTATACGACGTTACCTAATACCATTGATTATAAATACTATAGATTGCTCACTGCAATAGAAAATACGATGCATGGTAAATGGCGGGTGCCGCTACAAGGCGCTCTGCGCTGTTTCTAATTATGGCGGGTGCCGTCATAATCGCTAGTAGTATCGCCAGTAGTTCACCGGATGCCGTCCCGAGATCCCGGCGACAGCCAGCACCAAATCCAAATGACTAATCCAAATCATTATATTATTATGACGTATATTGCATAATTTTTTTAAATGTCTACAATTTGTTATGACGAAATAATATAATTGTTAACAGTTAGCATGAATGCATAATTACGTTTATAGGTACCTAGGTTAATGAAGCAAATAAGCTAGGTTACAATATTTTTAGTTACATTTTATATTCACGATCTACAATCTGTACACAATTTTTTACCATAAGCATTTATTATATAAGTACTAAATATATGCATTAGATATGAACATTTGGACCGAATGGACTGAATATGTTGGAAAACAATATTAACAAACACAATGTTATGGCATTTGTAGTGATCTCTCACTACCAAGCGCTTTATTTATTTAACATGATGTATCCACGCGTCTGTAACAGGATCGATGGTGTAGCTCGTGGATAAAATTGGTGGTGTAATCGCCGTGTAATGATGACCGGGAATGTATGTGAGGATGATGGGGAGAAACGGGTGAACTGGAAGTTTCAAATGAGGGTGGCCGGCTCCAAACAGTTGAAATGAAGACAAAGAAGAAGAAAAAGAAAATGAGTTACCTACACATATAGTTACTTAGCGGTTTAAAATTTAGACAGGAAGAGAATATGGAAAACATAATTTTTTTGAATCAGTGTTGAAAAGAAGGGGGCGGAGTGATGTTAAATCATACTTAAAATCATAATCATGATCTTTGTATAACGGAAATAAAAAAGATTTTAATTTGTTCGTTTAGTTTCCATCGCTCATACCCCCTCCACCCAGACACCGTGCAAGAGAAATGAAAATAATAGCCACCGTAATAAGTTGTACACGTGCGGTAGTTACGAACCCGTACGTGCCACTTCGCTGCCATCCATTGGATTTATAATATTTTCACGATAAAGAATAAAATGGTTGGAAAAACTCGATAACATTTACTCCATGCAAATTTTATCTCTATACAGTTTTTAAAAAATTGCCATAGCGAGTGATTACAAGGTTTTATTAGGTATGTTTTTTTTCGGTCTATGGACAACTTTTCTAAAAGAAAATGTTGTCTAGTTAGTGCATTAAGGAGGTCGTATTTTAATATGCTTGTATTTTTCTTAATAATTGGAAAAAAAAAAGGGAACAATTTACGCCTACAACTATTTCCGATTCTTTCGTTTTTTTGTAATTCAGTTTAATATTATTATTTTAGAGGCATCACATGTCCACAGAATACTTATACACCATTTCTAGACGTGGTCAAATTTTCAAAACATTCTAGTGATTTTTAAGCTATTTATAGGCATTTAACATTTTTTTTTTTTTTAGTTTTTCTTTGTGTTTCTGTAGATAATGATAAAAATCTTAAAATTCACAGGACGTCACAAACTGTTTTTCGATTTATGTGATTACGTTATTTATTTGTCTTGCCAATATGGCTAATGAAAATTTAACACAAAATTCGTTATAAGTAAGTTGTACTTTTAAATAAATAAAAAGAAACGTTAAACGTAATCAATTAACAATCAATTAGTTAATTTGCAAAATATGTTTCATAAATATTTGAAATAAAAATATAATGGCTAAAAATTTTATTTTTATTTAATATCAGACCCAATTCAGTTTTGAAAAAAGGCGTAAGATATTCGAAAATTGTAGAAAAACACGATAGGTTTCAATTCAGAACCTGCAAACTATTACTACTGTTATAAACTGTCAATAATTTATCGACAGTTATAAATTTAGTTACCTACTCTATGTACATCCGAACTTCCCAAATCCCACCCTACAACAGCGGCACATCCGTCGATAATATCAGTTCTTTTTTATTGTTTTGCCTTCGTGCGCATGACCCAATTTTACTACATACTTATCGAACGGATATAATGCATTTTTATTGAGAAGGTTCACAAACACGCCGCCCGACACATCGACCGCGCGATTTCGTGCTATAATCGCATAATGTAATACGAGTTTTATTTTATATGCACGCCAGTAAAAATAATGATTCTTTTAACCTGCCACCGATAATATCGGTTGTTTTTTTTTTTTTACATATATATATACGAATTGTTATAGGCGTTCCATTACGCGCCACAGCCCACCAGTAGGCCAGCGCTGCTGTAGGCGAGTAATACTGGTATACTATAATATAGGATATAATATACAATGACATGGAATAATATTATTCCTATCTAATACAAAAATACACAGACATAAACAATGAAATACAAGTTTATACAAATGGTTGTATTTACTCAAATAGATTATAATCAACAAGATTGTTACCATGTGACATTAGAATATTAATTGGATGATTTGACACATAGTTTTGGGAAACCGGATAGATATAAAATAAACGAATACTAGGTGTGTTAGCAAGGTACTTTAAAATTTTTCAGACTTAGTATAAACGAATCATTTATTTCATTATTTAGTAGTTTAGAGAGAATAGAGTTATAATTAGTATTTCCGCGTGTTTTTAAAGAATCAATTTTTAAGATTCCTAGAATGTTTTCGTAACCAGTGTGGGGAGTTCTATCAATATTACATTTGTAGCGTATAAAGCGAAGCACTTTATTTTGAAAATATTTTTGATGCTTGGTTTATTGTTATACAACTTCTCTAACTCTGCATTGTTCCTCCTTTCGTACTCCCCTGTGCTTGAGTTCTTTGTCGGTTAATACTCGTAATAACTGATTTTCATCATTCTTTGTTTTTGACAATGTTGTTTAACGTGTCTCACAAGCATGCATGGCAATTGGTCTTATATAGCAAGTATACAGTACTTTTTTCGTTTTCCACGACAGAATTTTAGAGCTAAGCAAATTTATTCATTGCAAAATATGCCCAGTTGGCCACGTTAATTATCTGCTGTATTTGCTGTGCATATTATTTTTATGGTTGATATTTACTCCTAAGTACTTGAAGTCTTCTATACTCGCTCGAATACAAAATTATCAACTTTTAGACTTGCTGTATCCTTCGCGGATTTCGTGACATAATCATATACTTTATTTTAGCTTCATTCACGATTAATCCAATTTCTTTACTGGCTTGAATAAGCCACACATTTATATCGATTATTTGCATATAGAGGCCATGGGGTGAAATGGAAACATTTGAATATTTATATCGTATATATGGGTCACATAATTAAAAAACCTTAAACCGATAATTATATAGAATTCTTCGTTTTAAGATATCACGTGCTAAAAATGACTTGTACAAATATCAATTACCTTATTAGTAACTAGCTGTCCATTCATGTAAATATTTCCATGACTTATCAGGCTAATTTACTTTTTTAATCAAGTATATGACTAATTAACTTGTTTAAATGTTTTACCTTTAAATATAGACAATTTTTAAATTCAGTAAGACGTTTAATCATACATACATTCATGAATTTCATAATATATAACAATGTATATTTTAAACATAACATTTTCCTCAAAAATGAAAATATTACATTTTTTTAAAAATTTAATATTACATGAATAATGTGAACCTGTACGTGCTAATACACATGGGATAAAACATTTTGTACGCATCGTACTTGAAAAATGTGCGGTAGAAATGTGTCTCGTATAATATAGTGTCGGCCTGGCTCAGGCACCAAGGGAAACGATCGTTTCAAAGGTTTTTTTTTTCTTGCAGGAGGTTTTCTTTGTTCGTAAATAGTAAATAAAAATAGTTCCCGAGGAATAAAAAAAACACGTATTACACGAGGTTATCACGGGTATTTGGTCTGTGATGTGTTTACAGGGTAGGCCGAATAAGTCCGGGCTTGTCCAATTTGTATTTGGCTGTTTGATTTTATTTTATCACAAGTAAAAATGTCTTTATTATAATAAAAATATCAGATTATATTATATACACAAAGATAATAACATCTATAAACCTTGATCAGTTATCATGTCTATCCATCATATTATACGAACTATTATCAATCCTTTATGGCAAAAAATACAAATTCAAACAGAAAATTAAATTTACCTTTAAAATTAAGTGAAAGTCATGTATACTTACGTATATTTATACGTAGGTATAAGTAAAACGTGATGGACGATTAATAGTATTTCCTTTTGCTACAAACGCGTATAGGTAATTAGTATGTTTGTCACTCCGAAGAAACTTAAGTCACATTTTTTGTACTTTTGTTTAGCATGTTCAACCCCGTAAGCCTTGAATTCTATAGTACAGTACTCCACCCGACGATTTATATTGGACATGCACGGAGTGAATGTATTATACATTTTTCGTAACTCACATCACGCGTCCAAAACCAAAAACGTATAGGATACGAAAAAATAAAAGTGAAATTTGAACATCAAAATTATAGAGGCGGGGTTGAAAATTAAAATCTCAAGACGCCGTGGAAATACAAAATTTCGTGCACCTAGTTTTATTCGGAGGGTTCTCATAGTGGTCTTAGTGACTTAAAAAAAAAACTATCTCCATGTAATAACAATGCAAGATTCAAATTGAAATTCAGTTCAATACAACTACTCAAATCATTTATAAAACAAATATATGAGCATGCTCAGTGGGACCCATTATTCTTTGAAATAAACGCTAATAATAACAATATAATTTCTGAATTGAGACGATTTGGTTAACTCATCAGGTCGGTCGTAAGGGTGGAACTGCTATAATATAGGCTGTAACAGTTTATTATTTTTTTCTAGACCAATATTATCACGGATCCGATAAAATATATTTTTTTTTTTTTTTTTTTAAAAATCGCCCGTTTATTTTTACAAGCACCAGCAGATCCGCGTGTGTGACAGCGATTTCGGTCGCGTGCATGTATATCTATGTAGGACATAAGTATTAATTAAAAATACAATTCGTGCGCATAAAATAAACACACCGCAATAATAACATTATTATCTATTATCCGGACGATGAGCGTTAGTATAATGATAAAGAAAAACCTATTTTTTTTTCTCTAATCTAACGGAACAAATAATAAAGGGTATTTCGTTATCCGAAATAAACACAAGAAATATTTTATTATTGTTTTTTTTTTTTTTTTTTTTTTTTTTTTTTTTTTTTTTATGAAACTCGTACAGATAGTATCTCATTGTAAGTATACCGATTGTGTATATTTTATTAAAATACTCTTCCGAGTGATTATCTCGCTATCGCACGCGATATTTGCATTGTATTAAAATAATACACAGGACAAACCAATAAATTCGTAATCCTACACACGCAGGTGTGTGCTCATTAATAAAACATACCAATTTATATTAGAGTTTTATCTAATAATACGTTATCAGTCCCGAAACGAATTAGTATCTATATTATAGTTTTTCGTCTCGTGAACAAATCACGATTATCAAAAAGAACATGAAATTAAAAAAAAAAATAATCATTGGCGCTAAAATATAAAATCGTTTTGTAGTGCCGTCCCGACACACCCGTATCACAAATATCACATAGCATTCGTAGCATTATTATTATAGTACGTGTGTATTATTGTTTTAACGTTCGTACGGGATTGTCGCGTTTCGGCCGGGAAATAGATGAAAATGCCATCGCCGCCGTCACGTTCGTTTTTCGATCATCTGTGCAGTCCGTTTTTCTCGGCGTTTCGCATTCTGGGCTTCTGTCCGTACACAAGAGGTTTAAACGGTACACATTATATTATAGTGTAATATCACACAAAAATGTTTACGGATTGTCGTGTAAGAGAGTTAGGCACGCGTGCCTAGTGTTTAACACTAGCAGAGACTATTTTATTTCTCGCATGTAATACAATACGTGTACAGAAGCCATGTCAAAATCAAGCATATATAAAAATGTTTGAAATTTGTAGTATAATTTCGCGTCATAATGAATTCGAATTACTCATGATATCATTTTACAACTCAAGTTTCAGGCGTTTGCTGTGAACATTTTATGATATGTCACTTATAGATAACCTCATAATGAGTTATTCATAAACATGTGTCTTGCTCTAGGGCTACACTAGAGCTTATAATAATCCAGTCCTAGAAAAACCATAATATTAGTAGACAATTATCTATCTAGTCTCGCCCACCGCATATGGTCGCACAATCTCTCTTTCCTATCCAATAACAGGTCAAATGGATTCTCCTAGTCTCTCATCCCAAATTTCTTTCGGATTTTCTTCCTGTTTTAATCACTCTTCTATCTCTTCCAGTATTCCTTTCTCTCTGGCTGATTTTCTAGAAAACTAACCTTTCATATCCAATTTGCTTTCAATTTCGAGACAAATTGAACGATTGTAAATTATTTACTAGAAAATGTAAAATCTTTCTAATTTAGCATTAAGAGGAATGATAAGAACACATCATATTATAATGTGTGCTTTTATGTGGACGTATTTATAGAAAAAATTTCCACTAGATATCTTCTTATCATCTTCAATCATCAATTTCAAAGATGATTTCTGGTAGCAAATTATACCCGGTACATTGAAGATGTTACTTTTATATGTGATCCACTCAAAACGAAAATTATTTTGTTTTCTAAAAATTATTGAAAACTTGATTCAAGATTCATCATTGGTTATTCTTATAGCACTATAAAAAAAATCGAAAATACAAAGTCACGATTTTTAAATTTTTATACAGCGTTTAAATTTTTACGAAATCAAATCATAGCATTTTCCGTGGTGTTTTCCGATTTATATAAATATGAACTTTTACCTCCATAGAAATACTTAAAAATGTTGACACAAAACAACACGAACAATTTTAATATTTTATTTTTTAATTATAAATTAAAACAACATTCAACTTTCAGCTTTTCAAAGCATCTCTAACCGAACAATGCTCAGAATCGTTTTTTCAGTAATGAATTTTCGTTGCATACAGATATAAATTAAATAACTATATAAATTTTCTCAAATTGTATTTGTTTTTTTTTTTAGTTTACACGTACAATAGAACACAATCCAGTATGGCACTAATGAATTATGTAATCTTATGTTAACATTATACGCAATTTTGACCTCAAAATAATAATAATTACACGCGTGAAAAAATCGCACGGTTTCTCTGCTCTTTATATACCTACCAAAATATTTGTATTATACCTACGTTAAATTCGGCTAATGAGTAGGATAGGAACGTTTAGGGTTGTCCCCCAACCCTACCGATTCGCCTAAAAATGCAACGACTATGATTATTTATTTATTCTTTTCGTCGTGTAATTATGTATTTTAGACACGTTCCATTCAAAAGTTTGATTTAATGGATACAAATTGTTTTTTTGTATCCGGCTTTTAAACTCGCATCGTCGAATTAGATAGAACAAAAGAAGACACTACGATTTTTTCATGAACCGTAATTATTATTTTCTACACATCCTCCCTTTGAAAATTGCCATCATCATCAATTGACACTAATTGATAATTGATACTGTTAATATAATCGAATATAAATTATTAATACATAATATTAGCTATAACACGAATTGCGTGAGTGATTCTTTCTATATTTATTCTGAAAAAGTTTGTGAGCACACGCGGGCAGAGAGTAAATATGATTTCAAAAACGTGGAAATTATGTAACATAAATAAAACATTTTCGATTAAGAAAAACGAAATTTTTCCACGTGTTTTTACTCCCTCAGTAATTATTTTATATACCTGCCTAGGTATGCGGAAACTGAAAATCGTTTTATTACTATCAAATACCATATTGTCTAATAATCTGTCTCACATTGTGTTATTTTAAACTGCGATCGTAGTATATTTACTTCTTGTACGGGGGGTTTAGTGGTTAATATTATTTTTAAGCTCACGCAAATATTGATTTTTTTAATTAATAAATAAGAGATAATGGGAGATTGGGGAATGAGTTATAAAATGTCTAAATGCCGGTTTTTATATTATCAAAGTTCAGTTTTGTGTATGGAATATAGATAATATTGTGTTAACAGGTCAAGTTAAAACTGTAAAAAATAAATCCTGGATTAATGCCTACTACAATGTCCCACCTATCATGCACTTTATGCTTTAAGTAAATTATCATTTGATGTACACCTATCCCACGAATTTTAGTTCTCTGAGAACCTTAATTTATACATTTTCTGAATTGTTTACCCCACCACAATGGCCAAAGTATATTTTTTTACGCCGTTTACATGTTGTATGTGAGTATTAACTAGTCATCTTTTCTGGGAGTATTTCAATTAATACCTGTCTCAAATTCTCACCCACAACAGTGGCCTACGCGCGGCGTGAAATATGCGAAGTATATATGGGCTGGCGGTTAGGTTTTACCACCCGCAGGTAGATACCAAAACCCGGTGCTGTCGTGAACAAATCGTTTCCCCCGGGCAATTTTTTTTTTTTAGTTTGTGTATTCCATAAGCCCATAATATATCCTATCTGTTATCTATAATATTAATCATTGGTATTTGAATAAGATTACTGATTATCGTTTTGTTCTGTGAATGATGTGTAAGTATAGGTGTAGTAAAAAAAAAAAAAAAAATTGTCCGTTTTATATTAAAATATTTATTCGGGGGAATATTTATATACCTGCAGCATTACACGTAGGTATTTGTTTTAAAATATTTTATACAATGACGACAACTCAGTAATTCGTTATACTGAAGCCGATTTAAGCCGTTTTTGGAACCGTCGACAGTCTGAACTGTCACCGCACCACTGTATAAAGCATATTTTCAACAAATAAAGATTTTTCTTCTACGGCTAATCTTTTTTATTTTTTATAAATTCGTTTCGTTTCTCGACGTTCGGCCGTAATCCGCTTAAGGCTTCGAAACGCGTCGTACAAAAAAAACACACACCGAATATGATGTAACACTGTATGGTGTACATAAATATTTACACAATTTATGACTATCGTTATTGCGCTTTTGCTGCTCCTGCGAATATTGCAGTTTTACCATTTATTTACATTATTTACATATATACGGATAAAATACCGTGCATAATGTATAATAGATTCGTCTGTATATAGTGTCCGTTTCGAAATTGGTCCTTTTTGTCAGGAGTGGTCGGTCAATATAGCAGTGTCAGCCATTTGACCGCCGAATATATTTCACATTATTCGAGAGCTCTTCGGAATTCTCTTCTTCGATTATCGGCACGGTATAATATAATATTACGTATCGTATACCAGGCCGGTTGTTTTTTTTTTTTTTTTTTTTATGGAGGATCTCTGTGTCCAACGATCTGCGTATCCGTTAGAATTTCACGACAAAATTTGACCGAGGTCAAGAACGCCGAATACTGCAATTGTTTTATTATAATATTTATGTAGAATATTGTGCATTGTCACCATTACATTAATTAGGTATCACAGAAAAGTATTTGCTGTTTGAGGTTTTCTTTTTTTTTTTTTCTAATTTTCAGGGAGCGTTATGTAGACGCGCAGTAAATAAACACGATAAAAAAAATGGCCTGTAGTGCTGCAGATACGCATTTCCCCCGGTCTCTTATATTGCGCACACGTGCCCTTCGCAATTGTGTTCCCGTCACAGCGTCCGGCGCGAACGCCGACATACTTTTGGCTCCACGAAATCGATCGTTTTCCATTACAATACCGGATTTAGGTCTTCTGCAGAGCCGCCGGGGTTTCGCCATTGTAAATCTATAGCCATTATACATGTGTATGTATATATATATACATAAAACACCCGTGAGCAGCAGAGCTCCCAGTGCCGAGTTTTCCACGCCGTAAATTTCGTATTATAAAAATATTATTACGAAAAACTAACAGGTACACAACCGAACAGTGACGGCGCGAATATTTGAATCATGTGATTTACAAAAAAAAAAAAATACGCGTGTGTGGATCGTGGGTGCCTGGGTGTTCAGAAATACGATTTCGTTTTCACAAAACAAAAGTCGTTAAACAGATTTTAGACTGCGGAATTTCGGTAAGGTCGAGTAGAAAATTAATTAAATCGGTGATTCGAGATGAGAATACTTCACGCCGTCACTGCAATCGAGGACTATGGTAATACTACAATTAGGGATAATTGAGACAACATCGAATATCGTAATCTAAGTAATTTTTGATTTTGATTCCGGTAATTGACTATGTTATAATGATAAGTGATTGTTTATTTTATAACGTGTTTTAAGTTTTTACCTTTGAATTCTAAACAATGTTTCGTAATAATAATTTAAAAAATAATATTAATATTTGTATTGTGTTTTTATCACGGCCCTTTATCAATATACAGTATTAACTGTAGGGTGTCGAGTACCGAATTCTAAATGTTTTGTATCGCCCATCTCTAAATACAATAATGCTAATATACTATTATAGGTGCTACAAATACAACACTACATTACTTACAAAACAACGGTGTCATTTCGCCGTACGAGTACACGGTATGGGCAGGGTTTAAATTTGAAACTCCCGTGCAAAAAGCGCATCCTTGGTAATAGTATATTAGGTGTATATAACTTCATGCATGTACAAAATTTCACCCCTCCCCCCCGGGTTTTATTTGGAGGATCTGTAGGAGTGTTTAAAGCTAAAAACACCGCCCGTAACCACGTGGTAAAATTCGTATAAAATACAAACAGAATTTTTTTTTATAGTTTATGCATAAACAAAAAATATATATTCTGTATATATAGTATAGGCATACGTACACTATCAACATGAAATAATAAAATACAGTTAATTTTTCATACCTTAACAAGTTTGAATATATAGTTTGTACATTGGGGAGGTCATGTTTTTATTTTTCTTGCGATTTTCTAAATTGGAAAAAAAAACGTACCTATAGGAAAAACCTACGGTGGAAATGATTTCATGTTTCAATTTTGTTTGTCTACCAAAAGTCGTGTTCCAAATTTCAAGAGTACCTAACATATTTTCTGAAGGAAAATTTTGCCTAGTCAGTGCATAAAAAGGTTGCGTTTTTCTTTTTCTTGTAGTCATCTTAATAATTGGAAAAAAATAAAAAACTTAGGAAAAACGAGAAAGTTTACGAAAGAACGCGTATTATGACTTATATAAGTCTAGCGCTTGATGGGAGGAGGAGTATGGAGAAATCGACCTTGTAAAACGTTTGCATTCCCTTATATAAACGGCACCCCTGCATCCGTCCGAAATATTTAGCGTTAGAGTATGAAAAACGTATCGCCGGCAGCGTGTATAACACGTTTATAGGAAATGCGTGTTATTCGAGAATAAATTATACGAGACGTGTAATTATAGTAATTCACAAGTAAAAAAGGCTAACACTTCTGATGGGTGTGCCACTGTTTTGGGCAGGAGGTTGAAAGGGGGGGGGACATCTAAATAGTAATTTCATTTATATGAGCCGTATGCGGCGATAAACCATTAAAAACGAACAGCACGATTCTGAGTAGAGCGTAAAACAATAAGCCGTACGTATGTTTTCCTTGTCGCCAATATGTGACCTTGTCAAGATCAACAAAAATTATACGGAAAATCGCCAGTTTTTTCAGTTTAATATAAAAAAAAAAAAAAAAAAAAATGCAAGAAAAATCATAATAACCTTCAGCGCGTAAACTAGATTACGAATTCTACAAGAAAGTCTCTATGGCGTTTTCGATTGGAGAAATATTTCCGTTAGAAAACGCGAAATAAAGCACAAATTGCAGTGAAACCGACGCGTTTCGTCGCTATGCTCAGAATTTAAAAAAGAAAAAAATACAAAATTATTGCTCTGTTTGCAGGCGTTTTCCGGAAGAAAATCGCGTCCGCGTCGGCGGCGTACACGCTGTGCTCGGGCGTGGCGTTCGGCTACGGCACCGTGACGGCAGCCAAGGCGCTGTTCCTGCGGCCGCCGCCGGTCCCCGTCACCGACTTCAATCGCGCGCTCTTGTCGTTCGCCGGTGCAGCGTTCTTAGCGCCGTCGCTGATCGTGCCGGCCGTCATGTGGTTCGAGACGGACAAGCTCCAGGCGTACCTGCAGGAGTGGCAACGTTTCCAAGTAGGCCGCCCGCCGCCCGAATAACGTTCTTTTTTTTTTTAATTTTTTTTTTTTACAATATAGATTATTATTATTTTTTTTTTATGCGCGCCACCAAGATTGACATATTTCGGCCCGCGTTTTAAACGTCTCTCGAGTCCAACACTTTTGATATTTTTATCCGTTGCCGTAATACATACAATGTTTGTATTGTATTTTTATTTTTGTTGCTCTTCTTGGAAAACTGGACGGTCATTCGGAACGGATAAAAAAATTGCATGAAACGCTATACACTAAATAATAATAAAAAAGATACGGACATATTTCGCACAACGGGTGGGCCACTGTTTTAGGTGCAGAGGATTTGGGAAGGTAGATGAGAAATTACTTAATGTATATCTGTACGCGACGATTAACCATTTCCGACGAAAAACAATTCTGAACGGAGTTCGGTTGTACGTGTTTTGAAAGGCCGTAATATTTACGATTTGAAAATTATAAATTCCGTGCATTTTACCGTTTTTTCCCGATTATGACCATTTTTTTATTAATATTTATTACTGAATACGGTTCTTCTGGATTTTTGTCCTATTGATTAGTTACTTGAATTATTTAGGTAAGTAAAAGCCGTTCTACACGCCCTGAATTTTAGCGAAATTAGGTATATAGGTTATGGGAGTGTTTAAACCTCATTATTACCCCCGTTGATTTGATATTCGTCCCCCCTCTCTACAGTAATTATAACCTATAACACAAACTTAAAGGTAATTACTTCCATCGCCTATTCCCCCTCTCAAATATGTGTCAGATGAATGTTTGTGCATATCATATTTACTGGTCACGGTAAAAGGAGAATTTAAAATAATATGGTAATACGTAGACCCGATTTAGTAAAAATTCACGTGGAACTTAAAACGACCTTGCGGCTTGAAAGCCCTTGAAAATGATGCACTGTACTTCCAATGAATATTGGAAGGGAGAGGGGTTATGATATTATAAGAATTTGGTACATTTATAATTCACAATGTACCAGTATTGTTACTGCAGTTTATAATATAATTTGTTGTAGGACAACGATAAACATATACGTACGTATTATACTTAGTATCTCAAGTATTATTATTCTTTGTAGTTTTGCTAACTGCAGTGCCAGTGGTCAAAGTCGTATAAGAAGCCCAGTGGACCCCATGCCTAACTTCAATAACTTTAAAATGAGCCTCGTTTTTATACGTTTTATGTACATTTGCGTAATACTGAACATTAACAACATTTAAACGGACATTTTTCATACTCTTATATAAACGATGACCCCCCCCCCACCCCATAAACGTGACCCCCATTGTCCGAGCTCGCCAGTTGAAATACGGGTGGGTGATAAAGATTGAATAATGTCCGCACTCTCAATATCAGTTGTTTCAATCAGCCACTGCGTCCTTGTATTATGTGTCGTGGTACATACGCCCGCGCTCCGAGGCCTGTCCGAAACGCGCGTCAGATTTTTTAACGCTCAACGCCCTTTTTCCGTGTAAATCATATCGTATAATCAGCGAGTAATTTATCATCAAGGCTATTGATTTTCGGTGACGAACGTCGATGATAAAATCGCAAATTCTCGCGAAACTGATCGGTTTTCTCGACGGCCGGATCAGTCCGTACGTGCAACATAATAATACAACACAGTGTCGCACCTATGGACGCTGCTCGGAATGCCCGGGCGATTTCGTTCGACGGTCGTTTTTATTTTATAATTTTCCATTTGTTTACGCGGCAAGTTACAATAATACATTTTGTCGAAAATGACAGACCGCGAGAGCGCGTTATTAAACGGACTGACGTTAAAATATTATTGATATTACGATCGGTTGAACGACCCACCTATTAACAATGGTATTTCAGTTCAACATCGTCCAAAAGTCGCAACGCCCCACAACTCCTCCGCGCCACACACCCGGTACATCATCCCGCGCCTCGAAAATGACAGGACAACGGTGTATAGTGTTGTCTATAGCGAGAGAAAATTAATACTCTGGCAGGCCCGAAATGGGCTATTCTTTTATTTACAGTTTGATTAAATTTCAACGTCGCCGTACTGACGGCTATAATATCATTACTAAAAGGCGTTGTATATTATATTATTATAATAGCATAATTTAATATATTATCTCACCATCAATCTGAATCATGTTTTAATTCACATACATTTGCATCGTTATAAAGCCGGGCATATCCAAATGGTTTCTCTCTACTGCAGCCCAAAAGCCCCTAAAATAAAATAAAAAATGCCATCAATAACATAAACACTATCTCGATTTTAACGGTTCTAAAACAATACCATGAGACAAGAGGAGTAGGTACCTATACAGTATACGCAAATCACAGCTAATGGAGATCATGTACTATCATTGGTTATTACAAAACTTACTGCAGAATTAAATTGAAGGGCTTGGCGCAACAACCAGAAAAATCCACTATTTCCGAAAATGCACTTTTTCATTGATTTTTGTGTACGAAAAAAATATCTACATTTAGGTGCAACAACCATTTAAATCCGATAAATACATGTATAATTTTAATGAAATTAGATTTATATTGTTTTTTTTTTTTTTGGCCAAACGAATTCGTATATTAGTTTGTTTTTTTTTTTTATAAGCGTTTTGAGATTAAATTTTGACGAAAATCGGCATTTAAAAAAATATTTAACTGAACTCCGCCCAGAATCGTGTTTTGTCTTTCTACCATATCAACTTTTCGACTACTACAATGGCACACATCATCAGCAGTATCTGCTTTTATTTATTTATTGCATAATTTCGTTCGCGGAGTAAATCGACAAATATATGTGTTCAATACATCTATAATATTGTGTTTCTCAGTATATTTACGACACCCACGAACAAGATCTTAACAACGACGTCAATGACGTTGTCAATTCTAAAATTACACATTTAAAAACTACCTACGTAAAAACTATACAAAGGTATAATACTATATATTATGTGCCAGTCAGCAAGGACGATGGATTTGGCAAATTTTTCTGTTCGAAAAATGAATAATTACATATCCAATCCAATTGGTAAAATTCCCAGATCCAAATGTTTTTTAACATTTTCCGCCCTGGGGCAACATATTTCAGACGCGTACAAAAAATAATATATTTATTTATTAGGTTTTGTTATAGCCAATGTTATAGTCCTCAGAAAATTCAATCTCAAAATCCGCTCAGAATCTAAACCACATTTTCCGAAATTTTATAAGTATTGTCCATATGCAATTGCTGTACAAAATGATGTACGGATAATAATTTTCCAACGACGCGCAGTTGCTATTAACACAGTTAAATTTTATATTTTCAGTCGTTGGTGTTTAATAGTAATACCGAATAACATTATTAATTTTAGCTTTACACAGTGACGAATCCAGGAGAAGGACGATGGGGACGATCATCCTTCCACTATCCAATATGCCGGTAACCCTTAATTACGTTTAGGTTTGTTCGTCATTGAGCCCAGCGTAAACGTGTGCATTAATACATTTTAAAAATCACCCATTCCCTCGTCAGATCGTCCTGGATCCGTCGTGACTACATCTCATATTATTTATGTTGTTATCATTCGAGCGATTTTATTTGACCACAAAACGAGCGAACTACAAACGAACGAAACGTCGACAACATTTGTATTATGTAGGTAGAGTATAGGTTAGGTTCCGTCCTCTCTCTGCGTCCATTATCAATTCATTTATCCGGACCCTTTTTGCAAAATAAACTCTCGGCTTCCGCCATTTTACTCCGTACAGTAATATTAATAATAACAACAAAAATCCATTATTATTATTGTTCGTTCGACATTTCTATGTTTTTATTTTAATATTTATTCCTTTCTTTAAAAACAAATTAAAACGCAGAGTTGATTTTATGAATATTATTCTTTGGCGTCGTAAAAACAAAATATATACGTGAAAATATATTTATTTATTAAAACGCTGCTTTTTCATTTATTTTTAAATTATTAATGACGTTTGTCACATTTTATCTATGTAGGTGTTTCTAAAAATATTACTTACGCAAAATATTTCCGGTCACATTAAAATGATCGAACATAATAATAATAATAACAATCAAAAATTGTATTGAAACTTAAATATTGAGTATATTGAATTATAAACGACTCACTAAATTATATACAGTCTTTTAGAATCAGAGCGGAGTGAAGAATATAAATCGTTTTACTATGTGGGTGTTTTTTTTTTTACATTTGTTTATTAACGTTTCTACTAGAAATCTTACTACAGCAATCAAAAATTTTATAGGAATTTTTTTTTAGCATTTTTGATCTATAATTGATGTGGTGATAATTTTTTAATTTTCTTTATAAAAAATAAAAAAACTGATTATTTTTAATATATCTTTTGTTGATTTCCGGGTCACGGCAGCAACAATGGAGAAAATCCGATTGATAATAATCCACTCCGAATCGTTTTTCGTTAGCAATGGTTTTCCGTTGCATACAAATATAAAATGAATTACATGTAATCTATATAATATATCCTCATTTCCAACTTGCCTCCTAAAACAATGGCAGGCTCATCAGCGTTATCAGTCTTTTTTTTTTATCCTAAGTTTATCTTCCTATAAACGCGCGTTATACAATATGCCAATATTTTAAAACGGTTCACCTCCAAAATAGCGAAAACAAAACATCAAACACAGAATATTGATTACAAAACAGCGAAAATCATTTAATTTTTTTTTTTTTTTTTTTTTTTATTGATCTTATAAAACATCGGCTACTATGATACCATGTTCCATAATGTAACCATACGGTTACTATGAAACCAAAATAAAACGTAAGAATAAAAACGGGAAATTTACGAAAATAATGCTTTATTCGTTGTAATTCAGTTAAAAACATTCATAGAGACTTGAAATTAAGACAGAAAATTTATATTTGCGTTTTTTAGACATGACGCAATTTTATTACCATTTTTGAACTATTTATAGACATTTTAATTTTGCGAGTTAGTGCGTTATTTTCATTCGGTTGGTACTCTATAGTAATCTTGTTAGACTTGAACAGAAATGCTTCAAAATTTAACAGGAGGTTCATTAAGAAACTTTTTTTTTTAATAAGGGAATTTTAACATCAAATTTTGAAAAATCGTTTAAGTAAAAATTGTTGTGGAACAAATCTAATTTTTCAATTTTTTTTTTTTTTTTTTTCTGAACATATGTATATTGCCAATTTAAGAACGATGAAGTGAAGTCAAAATTGAGCGGACTGACGAAGTTTCGAAATTATAATACATAAAATCAATACTATTACCATTCTAGGAGTTCTGAGTTCAAACCAGTGTGTCGAAAAAAAAGGTTTTGCATTTTTTCCCCTTTTACCTAAACAGGGAAAAAACAAATTCATTTTGGGTGTACCTAGAGGCTCAATCCATCACTCGCTCGGACTATTTTAATCTCAAAATACCCCTCGATTTGTTGTGTAAACTTTTCTACCAGAAATGTTGCTCCGATGTATTAAGTGTAGCTTATATTCTGAAAGAAAATTTTATATCCGTAGTAGTTAAGAATAGTTGTTTTTTGATTTTTAAGCGGTTTTCATAATATCTGAGAAAAATCGGGGAATTTCAGAAAAACGGAAAATGTACGAAATGTAGGTATTAATAAAAAATATTATGACCTTTTTTTTCTGTGTACAACTTTTCTACCAGCAATTTCACTCTGATTTAAAATGATAGCACTTTTTCTGAAAGAAAATCTAACTGGGAAGGTTCTTTAGCGAGGTCATTTTTCAATTTTCGCAAGAGTTTTCCCAGCAAATGTGAAAAACCGGGAAAAACATGGGAAAACCGTAAAAAACGAGAAAACCGGTACAATATTAAACTAATATTATTAAAAAAATATATAAGGCCTATTTAATTATTTTACCATAATATAACATTTTATATATTGTTGACAAAGTATTACTATCAACTTAACTGCGCTCAGAATCGTTTTTTCGTTAGCAATGGTTCATCGTTACTTACAGTTACAAATTACATAACTTTATGTATCCAACTTTTTCCACTTCCTACCTATAACAGTACACGCCCATCAGCAGTATCACCTCTTTTTTATCCACATTATATTCATTCCAGATTGATACTGCTCATATTTATATTTCCTCCAAATTCTATTGTCTTTGAAGGTATTCAACAAATTTCCGTTACATGTACTATACTGCTTGTACTCAAATTGAATCCTAAAATATTTCACGAAGAAAAAATTCTTAAAATGTTTTCCATAGTACCTATATAATATATATAATTATACCCTTGGCCCATGTAAAATATTTAGTAGACAAAATTTGAAAAAAAAAAATCATAAAATGTTCGTACAAAATTTAAAATGATGAATTTTTCGCTCTATATGTTTTCACTAATTTTGTTTTCGCCCTTTTGGTTTCGCGCGTTTGCGTTCGCTCTTTTGCTTTCGCTCTATTTTCGGAATACCATTTTCAAATATCTCGCCTACCTCGACCACTAATATTATAAACACGCGAATTTCAGTTCTTAAATCGAAATTAATTCCAATGTTTAACTGCTTTTTAGTCACGACTCACGACCGGTGCATGGTGTTTGGTCATTATTAATTATTATTAATATTATGCTGCAGTTGTAAGTACAATAAAACCTAATTTATTTAAAAATACAATGATACAATATTAATACGGTAATTCGATCGCCTTTTTTATTAATATCGCTGTGGTTCTCGTTGGTTTAGACCGATTACGATCGAATAATCGGCAACCCGGACGGTGCCGTGACGGAATATGCGGAGAAACGGGTGAACAGGATTTTCCGATTGATTGTCGCGTTCTTGTCAGCGACGGCCATCGCACTCGCGTGGACATTGACCGCCACCGATAATATGAACCTGTTCGTTTGCGCGATGAAAAACATTTCGACCATGGCTTTCATCACGGGATTTTGGTACGTCAGCTCAACGGTGTTCGAGATCATCGCCGAAAACTACAAGAAAAAATTACAAACGGTAACGCATTAGGTACCTTACAACACGCCCTGCGCGACGGCTTTCCGGAATTGAAAAAAAAAATATCACTGAAAATCAATTTCAACAATGTTGCGATTCGAAACAAAAAACGATTTTATCGTAGAGCCCGAATATTTTGACTGAAAATTTACTTATGTATTTATAGTATTTTTTTAAATTTATTTGTTTGATTTATGTGTTGTGGTTAACATTTTTTTTTTTAAATTTCTGTTCCATTAAAACCATCGTTATTTTATTACTGCCAGATGAAATACGTAAATGTTTAGCGGCGTGGTTTTTTCTTTTTGTCGAATTTCCCGTGAAAATTGAAACTATTGCACTGTATTGCCTCTGTTATATAGGTACATATTTATGTAACAGGAAACGGGCAGATTTTCTAGAAACAGTTTTAAACGTGTGAAAAATGGGAAAGAAATTTTGGTTGGATTGTACTTCTGTTTTTATTATTAAAATTAAAGTTTATCGACAGGCGCGTAGCCAGGGGATGGAAGGATCCATGGGGTCAGGTTCCAGACCAAAAATTTGAATATAACATAATTTTTTATACGCTTATATAAATTGCTTACACTTTAAGTCTTTAAATATAACTAATTGAAAATGGAAGCGGGTGAGTAAGCTTAATGAATCATCCGGTGTTTATGGTATACCTGTAGACCACCCGAGAACCAAATCGTAGTCGTCCTGCCCATATATTATACAAACGTACTACGCAGGTTATAATAATTCGTCCGATGACAACGCTGAGACCTTATAATACGCAAGAAGTAACTCGTAATATATTATATTATCAACTATTATTATTGTTACTATTATTATTGTTACTATTATTATTGTTATTATTATTATTATTATTATTATTACTATTATTGTTAAATCCGCGGGACGCAAAAAGATAAATCGTTTGTGTATATGCGTATAGTGATTCAGAGGAGGTAAGTGGCGATGGCGCGAGCTCGTACACGCCTTGGCCAACAACATGGAAACATTCTGTATTCCTTGCACAATACGAAGAGTCTCCATTGGAGACAATTATTATTTCCATTAGACCGAGCGGACGACGCAATTATCGTGTTTCTAGCGACATTGTCTTGACGGCTCGAAAGCGGTGAACGTCGGTGAAATACGTTTTTGTTGTAAAAAAAAAAAAAAAAATTGTTTTGGTTTACTATATATCTTTATATAATACAATGCGATACAGTGTTGAGACACAATACAATACAAATTTATCTGTAGATAAAGATAAAAATAAAATACCAAAAAAGAAATTCAACTAAAATTCTCTAGATAATGGATGAAAAATAATTATACATTTTATCCATATAAATCGAAATACATTTTCCAAGAACAATGATTACATTTTAAAATTGTATTATAGATAGATGTTAAGAAGATATAAATTGTCAAACAAATGTGTAATATACCTACCAATATAATCAATATGCTATGATTGCAGTTATGAAATTCTAATCGATTTACTCATATAAAACAAATTTTTTTTTATTCATAACACTGAAGGAAACCAGGGGTTTTGAGGGGCCCTATACACGGGATAAATCTCTTTAGAATTTCCTGACCTCGAAATCGGTACATAATACTTAGGTACTTATAAGTAGTGTTCGAAAGAACGGGTTCAATTTTACGTGAACGAGCCCTAAACACGTTCAATATTATTACAAGAACGTAAACGATTCTAAGCCAGGTGTACACAATGTGAATCTAATGCGCGAGGTGAGATTCACGAGGCAAGATTCGATATGATTTGACCAATATTCACCACCTCACGTGATTTGCAGCACAAGGCAGCCTCGCGGCGAGCGAAAGTCTGTTGGTTTTTAGACGTGCGTCAAATAAGCAGATTCAGTTGTTTGTTTCGCATCGTGTGAACGTGTCATCGAAAAGCCTCACCGTGGATCAGGAGCAATGTGTTCAATTTATTGAAATTTGAAGACAATTTACGTTTTTGTGGAATGCCTAAGTAAATGATTACCAATCGTAATAAAAAAAAAAAAAGAAGACACGTGGAAGAAATAGGAAAACTCAGGATTCTCTCATGTTGGTGATCAATTTTTATAATTTCGGGATAGATCAATGATAAAAGATATTCAAAATTATCAAATGTCATCCGAGTGAAATTTCCGAAAATTTCATCAACAAGTTCGACATTCATATCGTGCGCATGAGTCGGTTTCCATCCTGCAATCGTTGGCGAAACAACTCCTTGCACCATCAATGTCGTTTTGTTTCTTGATTTTATTTTATTTTTTATTTTTAAAAATTACGTCCATCGCAATAAAGGCAAACGATGCAGCTGCACGCGGAGATACTGACATACTTGCCTCACATAAACTGACGGTTCACTCTGATTCACCTGGCGTTGCGCATCGTGTAAACAGTTGGGTTAATCAGCTATTTGACAAGGCGGCCTCGCGCATCAAATTCATGTCGTGCAAACCCGACTTTAGATTCGGAGCGTAGTTGCACGTTCTACGTTGTTAGTTTTACAATTATGTTTGTGTTATAATATGTTATTTTTTTTTTTTTTTATATGCGATTTATGATCTGTGTTTAATAAATTATACAAATTATTAAAATTTAATTTGTATAACAATAGATGACGTGATGTTGGTTAGAAATGATGATAGGCCAGGGGATAGGAAAGCGCAATCCATTTATTATGAGGTCTATGTAATAACATATCAAAGAGGAGGAACACGTATTATGTAGAGCTGATAAAGCCCGTTTCCAATTGGACGGCGTACGGACAATAACAAAATATTGTATCGCCATAATAAATTCTAACCCGAGGCGTGGAATATTATAACGCGAATAATACGAAAGAGTCAAGACCATATAATACGTGCATCGTGATGTGCATATTATTGTATAGAAAAAATGATCTCCTCAGGGGAATTACGGGTTTTTGTCTGACGAATACATACGATGGTTTCTGCGGTGTATGCCTCGTTCTAGTCTATAGAAATATATTATTTTATAGAGTGTGGCGTGGGAATAGATCTTTTAAAAAAATACATCGTTAAGTCTTAGAGAGAGAACAAATTATACTTATATATATATATACGTCTTTTCCTAAAATTGGCAGCCGTTCCGTTCAGAAAATTTAGATCTTTGCAATGGACACGTATTTCGTTATATTTGTTTTTGGAATAACTATAATTCATGTTCACATTCCGACATAAAATCAATGAATTCACATTCACCATTAACTTTAATAATAATAACACTGAAAATGGCAATTAGTTGGTCTGAGTATTTTAAGTGACTGTTCAACTGTAACAGCCTTAAAGAACCCGTTTCAATTCCCAGATTCTGATCATGATGGAATTCACCCAATCTAAAAGAAAAAGAGAACCTAATTATGAAATTAAAAATAACAAAACACCGGGGAAAGATGGAAACCCGGAGAAGCTTCTAAAATACTCAAGCGTAGAAATATCCGAATAAATCCACGCTTTACTAATAGAAATTAGCAGTAGGACTAAAGATAAGCCATAATAGTGTCAACACTAAATTACGAGACGTTCAAATCTGTAACAACTAAAAAATGTAGATGTATTGCGTTGATAACTGTCTCGTTAAAAGTACTGGAAAACAGCCTGAAGCTGAAGAAGATTAAATAGGACGAACAGTCATTTGGAGATAACCAAGCGGTATTTAGTAGGAATAGATCCACAGTAGATTAAATATTTATCCCGAGACAAATCGTCCAAACGATTTAAGAACATGACAAAAGATTTGTATTATTTTTTTCGGTATCAAAAAAATGTAATACCGTATTCATAGGGAATCGTTATCAAAAGCATTAGATGAATTCGGACGGCGTTTTACTTTTTGACTTTGTGATTTACCTGATGATGAATTTTTAATTCGAAACCGGTTGTGTAATACACATATTTTAATACTGCATACGACGCTATAATTAATTTATTTATATATTTAAAATAATTGATTCCCGAAGATTATGGAGAGATCTAGTCTTAGACAGAGATCAATGAAGAAAAATTTGTTTGTCAGAATGCCGTAGACAGAAAAATAAAAGTAACAGTTGCATGCATGAATACATTCAATTAAATCCAAACACTGTGTGCATGTATTTAGGTACACGTGATTCGAGATATTCCCAAAGATAAAAATCACATATCAACTAAATCGTAAAACGAATCGATTCATCGAAGCTCTCACTCATTTGTGTAATAAATTTGTGCAAGTTCACCCCGCCTAGTCGTCTGAACTTAGAACTAAAAACTACGGGTCTGTTCATGGCCTTCTCCGTTCTGGTTAAAAAAACAAAAGTCCTTGACTGGCTTGATTACGTTTATTTGTAAGATGTAACGATAATTTTTTTGTAATGGTAGTTCGATTCTTTTCTCAAAGATGCGCGGCCACTCAAATGATTTATCATATTTCCCCCGGGAAAGTATTTCAGCTTTAGAAAACATATAATTTATTATACAGCCGCCTATTTTCACAAAATAAACAGTCCGCGCTATGTTAAATTAGAGCAAAATCATGGAAGATGATGAATCGCACAATATTTGTATAAGACTTAGCACACATTTCACTATCAAATTTATTGCCTATTTTTTTTTCATTACATTAGATTTATGCCGTCAAATTTTGGAAAATAACTCTTTGGAACACAAATATTGTCGATTATTGTTAAATCTATTCAAAATTTATATCGTTTTCACTGAAATCCGTGATCCTACACCGCACCTTCCGTAATGGATACACAGCAATGCAATATGGGAACGTACGGTACTGTGCGGTCTTTTCGTTTAAATATAGAATTTGTTTTTTCTTAAAAAATGAACGATTTATATCTATATAATAATAATCGCCGCCATCGTTGAAAAAAAAAAAAAATAAATAAAACTATATCGCTTTATAATACTACACATCGACTAAGTCGTTCTTTTCTTTTTTTTTCATCCCGTTTCCAAGGAATCCTGCATGCGCACGCCCACGTAATCCGAGATTATACCGCAGCCGGGGATCCATGCCGAGGGCCGATCCGCTCGGAAAAATAAAAAAGCAAACAAATCCAAAACAAACAAAAATAACCGTGCCGTTTCCGAATTCTTCGGCTGGAGCCCTTGCGGGTATAACCGTAATAACGGTCGTGATTTTCTCGTCCAAAAGGGCGAGAGACGGTTTTTAAACTTTTAACAATTTCCATGTTTGTGTTCAGTAACCGGAAATCAAAATTGAATTTTCGGATTACAACAGACAACGACGGTTAGGGTAAGGTTTCTAGGGTTTTAAACCCCCGCCCCCCCTCCGAAATTTCTTCCACATACCGACATTTTTTTTTTTTAGTCTTAGTCTTGATAATTTTTGTACAATTAAAAAAACCATCTGTATAAAATCGACGGTTATCTAAACGTGTAGATAACCGCGGTACGTATAGACCTAAAATTAAGTTCTATTTGTGAAATATATCTATGCCTCTACGGAACCTGGATGTATTATTTTTAAGTATACCCTATCGTATTCCGTGATGATACGAATCGTATTGTAGCGACGCGACGGTTGAGTGTATCTAAGCCACAGCATAAATATTAATCATGTTAATTTATCATAAAAATTGTTTATTGTAAGTATAAATAAGTATAAAATTGTTATTATTTAATTTTTAAAACTGTATGCATATTATTTAGTTATTTTATTATTTGCGTTTATTGTCTATTACCATCTACTTTATTTTATTGCTTCAATTTTTTTATAATTATCAAATTAAATACAAGATCCTAGGCGCTAAGACAAATATAAAAATAGGAATTCGGAAGAATTATTTTGTTTTAATGTTGGTGTTATGTATACACTATACTAGTATACTAGTTCAGCTATAGAGTGGAGGGTGTGGAGGACAAAGCCACTCACGGGTTAGGTCGAGTTCGACAACTGCAAGGGACGCTATAATTTTTTCCTAAACCTTATTTTCTAAACTTTTATTTTATTTTTCTGATTTGAGCACGGCCTATCACAGTTAATCTTTGTTGCCCGGTAAGTCGTCTTTTAAAAAGAGCACTTCTTTGTCCGTAACAACCAAAATTAAATAATAATAAGTAATAACTATACTTTATTTTTTTATCCTGATGGCCAAGATAAATGGACAAAAAAAAAAATTCAGTTTTCGTTCCGAACATACAATAAACTCTGTGTCGGTCAGTGGCGGTACGCACTTTTTTCTCCGTGAAACCGACTTTTTTCAAATACCCACCCACCGATTCCGTGTTGTAAACATGTATTCCACAAAAACTAAACAGTTATATTGGTAGGATACATCTGTTAGCCACAATATTTTTTTTTTTCATCGACGAAACCGGGTCATAAGGGAGTACCCGCCCTGATTTTTGCATGAAGCGACCGTTTCATAGAATATCCATTCGTGCCACCGCTGGTGCCAGTCACTATTTAGAGGTTGAATTTCGAGACAAAAAGTTGTCAGCGACCTTCCTTTTGTTTTGATTGTCAAGCGTGCTAATGTTCAATGTACGCGTTCAGTTGAACAAAATGTGAGGGGAGGGGAGCATGGCCCCTATGGTCCCCGCCTAAACGCCACGTCCGGTAGGTCTCGGGTTAACGGACGTTGCCCGCAAGACTATAACAACAGCCGATCAGAATGCGACAAAAGACACGCACGGCACGCGACATCGCCGGAACAGGCTCGGACCGCATGGCTACCTGATGCTAGGATCCTACGGCACCACGCGCCCTGAAATTGAATTGCCCCGGTCGGTATGAATCCGTCTCAATCATTCCACTCGGAACCAATGAGGTTTTTTAACGAGACATTTTTAATCGTCCGACAATACAACCAAAGCATGTAGACAGACTTGTTACAATCAGTAAACATAAATCGTGTACCTAATAAACAGTCTGTTTACGAAAATTCATCGATTTCATTCGTTCATTCAAATCATCGATTGTTGTACGTCGCTTAGGAAATCAGATTCGTTACACTGATTTTTCATTGTTTGCGTGCGAACGTGAATTTAATTACCATCGTGTAGGTACGCGTGTAACGTAATAACATTATTACGTCACACGTTCAATTCTCAACGGCGTCCACCTCTCCCCCCACCACCCGATGGCTTGTAATATTAGCCACGAAATCACGTGGGTGATTCAATTTTCCGCCAAAATCGATCTAACCCCGTATTCCATTTTCCGGCACAACGGATTTCGGTTTTTTATATTTTGGTGACCCGTCGACGTAAACAAATATTCTTGTCTAGTCTTGTGACATTTGCAATAAATTTTTTTTTACACGCTGACGCGCTGTATTTACTATTTGTTTCTCAAATTCTCGGCTGGAATATTTTTCTTCATTGGGCTGTGGTGTATTTCTATTGTTTTTATAAACCGTATTGTTTTTGATCTGTACACAGTGTACACTTTTGCTATACAGTTTTTAGTTGTACATCCGCCAACGCACAAGTTCTTTGTTACACGAAACAATTAAAAGCTTAAAATTATTCAAAATCAATTGTTTTTTTTTTCCACCACGATTACTTTCAATAATTATACTTTCCATTATCGCACGAATGTACTTGTTTCTCGTGAGTCTCAATGTAAACTAAAAATGTAATCTCCTACAATCGATAAAAAACAGAGTCACTACAACACTTTATCTAATCTTAACAGAATAATAGTCGGTTATCGCGTCTATGCACTGCGGACATAATCGTTCCTGTTGATATTGCGGTGAACACGCTTTATAACGAAACTCTTTTAAACCAAAATACTCTGTGTAACGTAAAAAATGACTACTAAATTTTTACTAAAAATTATTCCGTAATGGTTGGTTCGCCTTTATAACAGCCGCGCGTTAGCGTTCTTCTCGTTCGCTGTTACGAAAACTCTCCGTAACGAAAGAAAAAAATCGTTTGCCCTTTTAATGGGTCCGTTATAAAGATTTGTCACCGTATTTCCTAATCTGTGATATTATAAAATTTCAATTCTTACAAAAACGGCTTATCAAATCATCAAACCCGAAACTTGGCCGCGGCCGATAATGGAAATACAAATTATTATACTGGCGGTGAACGGACAGGTCGATTTCGACGGAAACCGGTGACGCCCGACGTGCAAGCGCCCCGTGCCCTATTTTCGCCGGCGTTTCGGTCCGCGTTTCCGGCCGGAATACCCATTTTTAAATAACGTTCAATCAATCGCAACAACACGTAAATGCGTACAACAGGCGTACACGCGTAACATCATCGGCGGCGGATTTAAAGGGGGGGGGGAGGGTGACACTAATATAATTTCAACAGAACGTCGTCCGGTAAAAGAGGCATCTGTCAGTGGCGGAGCCGCGTGCCGTTTTAAATACATACGGTTTTTCAGGAACCACCCCCCCCCCCCACTATCTCTCCCCATCCCGGAAAAACGTCGAAAATCCGCTGCCGGCGATCACGCGCCGTTACCGTTCGCCCCGTTAATTCACGGTACACCGTTTGTAACGCGCAGGACGCCGACCGCGGTCCCGTACACGGCCACGCTGTCGAGGATTACCGTTTGCTCTGGATACGGATGAGCAGACTCGTGCACGAGGCCGGCGATCGCGTGCCGGCCACCATTACGTTTTGCATATTTTACACGTCCGCCGCCGTCGTTTCGACCGCGTACGCGATGGCCGCGTGCGGCGCGACGCTCGTCGGGCACGGCCGTTACGACGCGTTGGCGTGCGTCGCGGCGGTGTTCCTGTGCAACGGCGCCGCGCTCTACGTTTACTGCGACCGCGGTTACACGCAGTCCAGAAAAGTTGGTACCCAACCGCGACGCCGGGACGAGACGCGATTTGCCGGGGTGCCCCGGCAAACGTCCGTATTACGCTACACGCTGCACGCTTGCGGCTTGCGCACGTTTGGAAAGGAATATTATTATTATTGTTTTTTTTTTTTATTTTTTTTTTTTCCATCTTTCTTTCTTTCTTTCAAATCCTATACTGTAATGTTAGTTGGCAGAGGCGGTTATTAACGACCGTCATTTCGGCTTTCGACACGTCCAACAAAAATCATCAACCGACGAGACGGTTTGTCCGTCTTCTTCTGCCGTTACTGTTTCCGGACGACAACTATTCAAAAACGCGGGCACAGCTCTTTTACGTATCGGCCCTTTAAAATTTTCATTTATAAATAAATAGCAAACGATTATTATTTATTGTTAACAGATTAGGATTATAGCCGTTGTACCCGAACGATCTGTTTGCATTAATTATACCGAAATTTAGGAAACTCATCCGACGTCTTAATTTTTCAAATGATCCTCTAACTCTATTAATGGTTTCTTTCGGTTTTCTTAACGTAACTGAATTTTATTGCCAACACGGTACACTGAAACCTCTGTGCAGCGGACAGCCACGGGGAATTAAAAAATGTCCACTGTACGGAGTTCGCCGCTGTTGAGAAAACTTCCGCATGGTGGACATTTGCGAGAATTTACAAAACGCCCATTGCGGGAAGATGCTATTGAGAATCGATTGTGCACATGCTACATGCATTACTCTAAAATCAAAATTAAACTAGTTTTACTTATTCTGCGTGAACATTGAACATTCTGTACGTTACCCGGCAGTCGGACTGGGACAGTAGAACGCGGGATAACGTCCTCTTAAAATCGGATAAAATATGAACGGAGTGTATAAAAAAAAAAAAAAAAACGAATATGTATAGTATTTTTGTCGCTCAAACGTTTTCGGTGTGTGCGTGTATTGTGTCCATTTATAAGAGGTAATTTTCAAATTTTGTTACCAGTTTTCAGTGCCCGCGTCCACTGTCAGTACGCTACAACTCCCATTTTGTACATACATTTTTGCCGCTGAACGTAAAAGTGTTCACTATTCAGGGATGTCCGTTAATAGAGGTTTCACTGTACTGATCGTGTTCACAGACCATATTATGTGACATCTGAACAAAACCTTAAAACGTAAAACTGACGGTTTTTCACGGCGCAAAGCCCCCCTCCCCACCTAAATGGCACACGACTTGTATAATGTGTTGGTGGGCCTCGGTGTTGTTCAGATGGACTTGGCCGTTTAAAATGTTTAAATTGTGTGTTAATGCACCGTACTCCTGAAAAACACAAAAAAAAATTCGAATCGTAAATACGCCGCTGTAACAGCTGCACACGCTTATTGTGTAATATCTAACAAACAAATACTTTATACGTTATATTTGTTTCATGTTCGAAGTGCATCGACGGCATGATTCCGCTGATTTTAAAAATGAAGTCGACGATGACGTGGCAAAATTCAAACTGCATTCAAGTACGCGGGGCATGCAGCTTATTGTTACATACACGATCGCCCATCTTCCCCCACGCCGCCGACGTGCAAACATAATGTCGTCGGTTACCCGACGAGACACCGTACGTCGATCGCATACAGAAGAAGCGGAATACTGCGGCAGGCTTAAAGATTTATCAACAGGGGGGAAAAAAAAAAAAAAAAAAAAAAAAAAAAAAAATAAAAACACGGCGGCCGTTTATTCCCCCCCCCTCTCTCTCTCCACCCGCCGCCGACGGAAAACCCC